>LN483376.1:1073703-1132146 GCA_900002565.1 Culicoides sonorensis
AGTTTGAGTAAGCGTTTAAAACTCGTGGAAGCGTAGTCAAACTCGTGGCAAACTTCAGCACAGTCCTTTTAGTGAATTTTTAATGCAAAGATACAAATTAGACACGAATTGACCAGCATGCCAATACTCCGACACCGCCCACAAAACTTACTTTTTGTTCCTATTTAGAGAGACATTGCACAATATATTAAGATTTACAACAAAAAAAGTAGATCCGAGGTAATAGGAAAGTTTATTTATTTATAAATAAAATAAAAATCAACATAAGAAATTATTGACAAAACAAAAATAAATCATAAACTGGGTTATTGCTTAACATTTCAAATTGAATTTCGCGAAAGCCGAAAACTATTTCTGCAAGACAATTTATATTGTGTCATGTATTGTGGTAATTTACTTTTTTTTGTAAACTTTTGTATTAAATGATGAAATTTTAAATTAAAAATCGATGTTTACATAGAAAGCTTAGTTCAACAGTATTCACTTTTATATTATTACCTTTTTTTGTTAATTATTTCATGATGTGTGAAAATATTTTTTTTTTTTACAAATTAAATAAATTAAAATTACATTATTCTGTTTGGATTTTATATTTGTTTTTGGTTTTGTTCAATGTTTGTGTGTTACATGTCACTGATTTATGTAAACTTTGCGAAAAAATTAAAGTTATATACAGTGACGCATTAATTGGTTAATTATAATTCTGAATTTTTTAATGTTTGAAGTTTAATCTGAATTCGTGTTTTAATAATGAAATATTGGTTATATGAACCGATTTAAAGGTGTCAAACTCCAAAGTTAGATTTCACTTCCTTTAATCTGTTACTAATAGCGGATAATTTTTGATCCGATATTATTTGGAGATATGATTGACTGATACAGATCATTGCCATTACTGACCTTCGTACCTCAGTAGTATTTTTTTTTTTAATTGAATTATTAATCATTAATTGTTACATTGATATAAAAAAATCATAAGATAACCTTAAATTTGGTGAAAAAAAAGTTGTCTGCTGATAAAATTCTTATCATTATCAAAAATGTATACTAGAAACCTCTTTAAATTTAATTTATTTCCGCGGGAATGTTTACAGTTTTTTTTCCAAGTTATTTAAAGTAAAATTTTTATCTTATCAACGAATATCATGATGGTGATGGTTCAATGTTAAAATATGATGTAATACATTTAATCATGAATGTGAATGTTAATTACTAAGTAAAACTTTTTGAGAAAAAAAAATTATATTACAATAAATTATGGCCAAAGAAGTACTTTCACTATATATTTGGATAAAAATGACTGTAATTTAATTATGGTAAAATTTGAAAGGAGACTCACACAGATGATGCAAATTTGCTCAATATACAGAAAGTGAATTAAGGCGGAATTTCATGATTATTAATCGAAAATGATGTCCAGTCCACAATGATGGGCGCGAAAGGAATGAAACCATGTCTCAGCGACACTCTTTATAATCGAACTAAACGGCCGTCATGGTGTGGGTTAACCTTAAGCAAGGTGGGTCGATGATCGAACAACTCACCTTCATAAACTTACCTAAGAGAAAATTTTACTGTAAAAACAAACAAAAAATAATAATCTTTTTTCAATGATATCATTCAAATTTTCATAGAAATCCCACTTGAGAGTATATATGAAATGAAATGAAAATCCACATCTGTGTTTATTCTCTGTATTGCGTAAACAATCAATTTTATTTCTTTTTATAGAATCATGAAAATCGGTTTTGTGCAAATTTTTAATTTCTGCTTCAATTCAAATGATTGCAAAAAAAAAATTAAATTCATGAGTTGGTAATGTTAATTTTAAATTTAATATGTGGTATGCTATCATCGAGTCACTCAAACAATGTTTATAAAATTCGCAGACAGTTGTGAATAATAAGAATAATAATGATAATACTAAAACAAAAGTAAAAATTATTCTAATAAAAAAATGTGAAATAAAAAAAATGATAGAATGCTTAATTATGTGAATTTAACATATGAAATTTTTGAATGTGAACTTTGAACATACTTGAACGATTATATTTATCATTGTTACACTTTTGAATGTCAAATGGAAATGTGAAAGAATGTTTGTGATGATATTTTTTAAATGAGATAATGAGTTTTGTTAATTGTGTGTTGGTTGGTGAAATCCGGGATTATATTATGACATAATGATATGATTAATATGATTTGCATTAATAATTTTTTTTTCTCTATTTTTAGCTTTATCGAACAAGATCGTGTCAGTGGATTCTGGACATGGTTATTTGTATTATCAAAGTTGCCTGAACTCGGTGATACTGTTTTTATTGTGCTAAGAAAACAACCTTTGATATTTTTGCATTGGTATCATCACATTACCGTCCTCATTTATTCATGGTTCTCATACACAGAATATACAGCATCCGCTAGATGGTTTATTGTTATGAATTATTTTGTACATAGTGTTATGTACTCATATTATGCATTAAAGGCACTTCGTTTTAATCCACCACGTGGAATTTCAATGTTAATTACCGGCTTACAACTCACACAAATGATCATTGGATGTGGCATCAACATTTGGGCTCATAGTTACTTGAAGACAGCCGGACATTCAGCTTGCAATATCTCAGATTTAAATATTAAATTATCGATTGCCATGTATTTCAGTTATTTCGTACTATTTGCACGATTCTTCTACAAGGCATACTTTGCAAGTGATGCCAAATTTGGAAAGAAAAAGATCTCGTCATCTGTTAGTACACAATCATCACAAACGGACAAAATTAAGGCTCAATAAACAAAATTAATGTTAATTTTATTCTTTAACTTTATCATAACAAAAACAAATATATGGATTCAATTTGAAATAAGTTTGTCATTAGTCAGATTTTAAGTTAATATTATTATTATTAAAATAAAATAAAAGAAAAGTAATTTATATCAAAAGAAATAATTGATAAATATTTGGAAAAAATATTACGACTTATTTGATATTCATTTTCCTTTAAATGATCATTATTTTAATTTATTTTAAAACATTTTATATTAAATTGTGGCTAGTCGAACAAAAAGCACTTCAATCCGAGGCTTATGGCTTTATGTACGGTTCTTTTCGATATTAACTTAACTTAAATTAACATTAAAGAGTGTTTTATTCCCTTTACTATCAATGATCCATTCAATTGGACATTTGGGTTTTTTTTTAACTGGTCGTAATAAATAAGTCAAAAATCAATTTCAAACAGATTTGTAAAGGGATATTTTTTATTTTCTCGTGGAAGCTTAACTCTGATATTTAAAAGACCTCGATCGGTTAATTACCCTTAATTTGTAATGTAACATCACTCTTCAATGTAATACACATAGAAATTTTCATGGTTGTTATTAATTTACAAAAGAATGATTTTTTTTCATTCAAGAGTTAGAAGCTCTCTAAATATTTTCTATCTGTACAATTTGTACTCAAAATTGGTCATAATTTCTTTATGTCATTCCATTTTACATATATTTTTTTTAATTTTAAAAAATTAAAATGAAAATAATGAAATTGAAGAAACCTCAGTGGAATTTCATACCGTACTAAATTTTTTTTCTTACGTTTTAATTTATTTTTTTTTTTTTATTAAATTGAACAATTAGGATTAAAATTATAAATAAATTAAAACCAAACAAACACTGCTCTGAAATGAAACACAAATGTACCATTATTTTAAACAGCCAGAAAAAGTTAAAAGCATTTAAAATCCTTTGAACAAATATTTTTTATAAAAAAAGTTCATTATTATTAAAAATACATTTAAAAAAATTGAAAAAATTAGCTTCAAATGTGTATTTTACAATAAGTTCATATCTAAAAAGTAGCAATTAATTAAAAATTAGATAAATTAAAGCTTGTGTGAAAAAAGCTCAAAATTTGCGCCTTTTGTCACTGTTGTAATCCTTTTAATTGAAAACAAAAAAATTAATGAAAATCGAAAATTGTAATGGAAAATTTCAAAGTGATAAACTGCAATTGTTTAATAAAAAATGAATAAATATTTTTTTAATTAAATGGTCAAAAAAATTAAAAAAATAAATAAATTATTGTGAAATAAATGCGTTAATTAATTATAATAAAATAATAGTAATTAAAATGAAAGTAAACCCTCAACTATTATAAAGGTGATTCATATTACCAAACTATTGAATAATTAAATACATGAACCAAGATTTAGGACAAAACAAGCCAAAAACATAAAAAAAATCACATTAAATATTTTATAAAAAAAAACAATAAAAAATATTATAATAAACTATAATAAAATATTAAAAAAATAATAATATTTAATTAGATTTGGTGCTTTTTGTATACAATATTTTTTTTAATTTATTTTTTTTGTTGTTGTTTTTAAAATGAAACTAGACCCTATATAGAAAAAAATTTTACAACAAAAACAATATGTACTGATATGTATGGGCAGGGATAGTCAATAAAAAATATATACCAATAAATTAATTTAATGGCTTAAAATGCGAAATTAAAACAAAATTTAATTTAAAAAAAACATTCCTACGACTTAATGCAAAGGCACTGTTTTAAATTTCATTCTATATAAACACCTAGTGTTTTGTTTTTGTATTGTTTGGAAAATGTATTAGTTAATATTTTTAGCAATTATAAATATTAATGATATGATAATATTTAAAAAAAAATATAATGAGTTTTTGATCAATTGATTCTAACTTAAAGAAAAAAAATAAAGTAAAATGAATAAAAAGTGAATAAATATAAAATTAAATAAAAATATTAGATTAATCAAACTTTATTTTCTTTGTTTTTTAATCAAGGAAAGGAAATTCAATGGATAAAATTAAGAGTGTAAGCTTAGCCAGTGATATAGTTAATTTATCCATGCTCCACTCGTGTCCACATTTCTTCTTGTTCAGCTCGTTATATCATAAGTTAGCCAAGGGCATTGTCTGTAATCACGGTAATCGTTTATTATTAGAAGAATGTGAGATCTTTGTTGTATTTTTAAGGAACTTTTCAAAAAAAAACAAAAAACCTCCCAATTTACTAGATAAAGTAAGTTCATAGTTTATATTTATTGATTTATATATATAGTGTTTTTACTTATAATACAGGAATATAATACAATAGACTTAGTTGATCCTCTTGTTTTATCAAGAATGATAACATTTTTCTTTTTTATAAATGTTAGGATAATCTTTTTTTTTTATTTTATTTTTTTAATAAATATAGTTTTTCTTTACTTATATAGACATGAAATTCATTATTTTTTTATATAACATCACATATATTGATTTATGGTTCCTTTGAAATGTGTTTGACAACTGTTTGTATTGTGAGTGTTCAAGATTTTTTTTTAACTGCAAATGTTAAATATATTTCTGCATTGAGGCTTTAAAAGTCAAAGAAAACGAAGTTTTAACTTAAATGTGCTACATTTGTAAAAAAAAAAGATATTTTATTATTTTGTGCTTGATTATGCTTGAATTTGAATATTTTTATAATTTGTCTGTGCTTTTTTGATATAATAACCTGTTTTTTTTTTTTATTTTTAATTAAATACTGCTTCAAATTTAAGCCAATTCAAATTTCCATATTTTATTTGGTCCAATTTCCGTTACATACATTGCTGAGCCATTTGGACAAAATGAAATGCTGTGTGGATTTTCAAATTTACCCCAATGATCGATAATTGTCTCAGCCTTAGGATGAATTGTAAAACCTCTGATTGGAATCATTTGTGATGTGGGTCCATTTACTGCATACACTAAATCACCATATGCAGCTACTGCAAACACACGTCCTAAATCTGGTTCCTGGATTGTGACAGCTGGTTCACCCTCATCACGAGTCGACTTTAATCCGGCTTTTGGACATACCACACGCATATTTTCCCGATCAGCGATGCAAAGTAAGTCCAAGTGCTCCAATAACGTTAATCCATGTGGTACTTGAAGGGATAAAAACTCTGGTGGTTTTGGAATAATGCGAATCAACCGACCAAGAGCATTAAATTTCATTACACGATTGTTACAATAGCCGTCAGCAACAAAAATTTCACCAGTTGATGCTACAGCAACACTTGTAGGCTTACAAAGGTGATAACGGGAAACACCGGGTTCAAATCGTCGACCTAATGTAATTGAGGGATAGTCATGACCAGGTTTAAACTGAAACATAATGAAATTTATAAAGGGTTAAATATATTTTTCTAGTAAAAAAAATTCATACTTTGAACACTTGATGCAATGCAACATCTGTTAACCAAATATTTCCACCTAGACGATCAATTGTCATACCATGTGGCATATAAAATAAACCACGTCCACGCTCTTCAATGACACTCCCATCACGAGCATCTAAAGTAATGATTGTATTGCCCTGAATTGGTCCATCTGGCATAAACTGATAATAGTCCGTATCATTAAATGTTCTATAATTTCATGAAATAGAGAGAAAGAGAACATTTAATACAAATAATAATTTTACTTCATAAAGTTCCTTACTCAGCAGTCCATACTCTATCAGCTCGATGAAAAATAACGGGATTTCCATCAGGATTCACGGAAACAGCTGTTATTTGTCCAATATTTTTCAATGGAACCGAGGGCCATCCCTTAATTTCCTTTGGTTTTGGTGGACTGTCAACATTCTGATATCGATATTGCTCTAATTGGCCATTATCTTCCTCAATATCATGTTTAATGAATTCTCCCTGGGGATGTCTTTGATTTTGATATTGTTGTTGTTGTTTTTGCTCTAACAGCTGTCGAACTTCATCGAAAAATTCATCATTAATTCGAGAGCCTTGAACAAAAATGGCCAATGTTATGATAGAAATGTACGTGAAAATAATCCAATTTGTCATGATTTCAATTGAACTATTACAAAATTTTAAATATTTTGACTGAAATTGAATTTTAAGCATCCATTTTCAAATATACAAAAAAATAATCAAACTACGTCATCAAAAATTTTGATAATTTTTATTATGTTAGTAACTCAGTTGGATTTTGTCCTTATTTTATGAAAAAATGCAAACGCTACGAATCTGAGGGATATTTGATACAAAATTAACAATTTTTAATGAGAATATTATTTTATTCGAGAATTTTTGTTCCAGACAAAAATTTCTTATCAACTTTTATATTGCAAGTTAAAATACTGTAAAGTGCGCATATTCTAATTTTTCCGAAACACGATAATGTTGGCACTTTCGATAATAGGGCTTCAACATTCAACTAAAAAGAATTTCTAATGCTTATTACATTATTTTTTTTTCATGGAAAGCCTAAATTTGATGACGTAAATCGCACATCATATGAATGGAAATGGAAAATTGAAAATTATCACGCACATTGCTGATTGTGACATCAAGATAAATGTAAATAAACAGAAACGAATATCATTATAACAAAAAAAAAACTTGTTTTCCAATATTTTATGTTTGTAAAATTCAAATTAGAACGAGTACCCGCATAATTTTATCATAATATGGTAATGATGATGAGTAAAGTGAGTAAAATGTGTGAATTTTATTGAAATTTAGTGAGCCATGATAGTAATCGAGGAAATTTAATAATTTTTTCTGTGTTAGTTCGGAAATAATTGGTGTTACTCAACTTCCTGTGTTTTATTGATCTGTTGCATTTTGCCTTTTTTAATGGTTAGTGGACGAATTGTCAAGCGCTCTTATGCAGATCAAAGTATTCGCGGATACATAAGTGAAGTACGTAACTATAATCTATAAATATTTAATATAAAATCAATTTTCATATTAAATTCTCAAATATTTTAGCGGACATGTTGGGAAAATGAAATTTGCAAGGAGGAATTCAAAAACACTTTTAGATGTAAATGTCCGGAATTTGCAGTTTGCCGGTAATTATTTCAATTTTTAATAACAACTTTCATAGTAATTTAAATTTTTTACTCAATTTACAGATCTCCTGGACGTTATTACAGTGCATATTGTAGCATTACAGAGACCGGATACATTTTCGTACAACCAAATTTCGGGAGTTGGGGATCCAAATGACATCACGCCAAAGCTGGACATAAACATGATCTGGCATTGCATCGAATGAAGAGTGAGAGATACTTCAATTTAAATTAAATTTCACCAGCAGAATATCAAAATAAAATCATGTGATTAAATTTACAAAAAAATATATCATGTAAAAGAGACTTCTCTCGGTGGAGACGTCTAGTATTTAATGAAACATCTCATTTATTTTTGAGACTTCCAAATTCAGTAAGCAAAAAAAAAATATAAAATTTAAATAGAATTCTGTGATTATTTATATAAAAAAACACCTGTTAATATTATCAAAATTACTCTTTTTCTTCCATTAAAACTTTTATAGAAAGAGCTTTGAGCAATTTTTGCTTACATTAAAAAAAATATCAGTTTAAATTCACATTAGGTGACCAAAAAATTTATATGACTTTTAAATCTTTCAATATCAAATTCAAATGACTGCTTTCAAATTTTCTTATAAAATTACAAAAAAAAATCTAAAATTTAAACTAAATTAATTAGAGGTACCAATAACAAAGAGTGAAATATTATATATATTTAAAATATTATTTTTAAGATAAAGTTCTATTAAAAATACAAAAGAAAATCTAAACATTGAACATGTTGTGAATTAAAAAAAATACATTATCGAAATACATTCGCAAAGAAAACGAAAAAAAAATTCAGGATGTTTATCATTTTAAAAAAAAAATACTAAGGTTAATAATAATATTTATACTGCCTAATGTTAAAATTATATACAATATTATCATAAAACATTTAAAAAACATAAGAATTCATATTACAAAAAAAATAAATATAAAGACATCTATATCCAGGAAAAACAAATTTAATAAAAAAATTATTAATTTTATGTTTAAATTTCAATGTTAAAACTTAAAAATAGTAATAAAATCATATCATTCACATCTGATTAAGCATTAAATTCTTTATATGATAGTAAAATATTAATTAAAATCAAAAAAAAAATATAGTGATAGAATGAAACAATATAGTGGAACAAAATTTATAGTGCTTTTTTAGTTAAATATAAAAATAATAAATAAAAATGAACTATCTTTACTAATATAATTATAAAAATAATATTATGAAAAAAAAGTTGTTATTGATATTATAAGTTATTATACATATATGAATATTGGTATAAAATAAGAAAAAAAATATTTAATATCATAAAATTCAAATGAAATTTTGGAAAAAAAATGTCAAATGCATGTTGAGATGTTATTGTAATAAACTGATAAAACATTGTTTAAATATATACATATAAATTAATCAAGAAAATTTAATTTGGTTTTTCTCTTCGCATTACACACATTTTAATGAAAAAGGTCCAAGTTTTATTTTGAACTCAAAATATTACAAAAATTTAACAATAAATAACAAATTTTCTGTATCAAATTTGATTAAGAATAATTTTTCTCAAAATATCCTACTTTTAAAGGTGTAACTTAATTTTTCATTTTACCTTAATACATAAATTAAATGAAACATAATAGAGATAAAAATAATTTTATGAAATCATTTGATTGCGTCATGAAAGTATGAATGATCAACATTTTGTTTGTGTTTTTCATTTGTGAGTGAGCTAACTGAGAAAATATTTAATTTTTCTTCTCACATATTCATTGAATGAGTGTTAAGAATGAATTTCCATTCCAATTTTGTCACAGACACGTTATTAAACATATAAAAAAAAATTAATAATTAAAATAAACAATTTTCATTGAATCATCGAGTTATTTTCATCTTATTACTATACACGTGAATATTTTACCGGTTATTTAATTTTAATTATTAAAAGGCATCTTTTATACTCTTTTTGTATTTTTATTGGCGGACTCATGATATGTAATTTTATATTGAGCCTTAATTTCTTATTTTCGGACAAATGGATCTTTATGCCATGTGCTTGCTATTCAGTTTAAGTTTTCTTTCATATTTTTACTTAAAGTTCAATGATTTCTAAAATATTTTCAGGTGTTCAAAACGAATAATTATAATTTTTGTTCGACAAAATTCTAATGAATATGAAAGATGGCCTTTACCTCATGTGAATGTGGAAAAATATTCATATTTTCAGTAAAATGAATTTTCTTATGTTTGTGTGTGTTTGTTTCAAGTAAACATAAAAATTTACTCAGTATATAAAATATAACTGAGAAATATTGTGAAGAAAATATTTCAGTTGTTATTGAGCATCAGAAGTGAAAAGTTGAAAAAAATAAATTCTAAAATATTTAAAGGTGAATTTTAATTGTGAAATTTTGGTGAAATTTAATACAATTTTTGATATAATTCCAGATGTCTCGTGTTCCTTTGCGTTTCCGTGATTGGTGGGATGATTATGATAGCTTTTTTGAGCCTTCACTTCGTACCTCACGACTTTTGGATCAACATTTTGGCACAGGCTTAAGGTACACAAATATCTTAAATTTATTCACACCTGAAAAATTTATATTTTTTTAACACTCGATAAATTATCCGCCACGTATCATTTATAAATTTTTTGTTCGGTGTGGGCGTGAAATTCGTTTGGAAAATGTATTTTTTTTTTTGTTACAATTGCATTTCATTTCTATTTTTAGACGAAATGATCTATTATCATCTGTAGCAACTCGTCCATCTGTCATCGGCACTTCTTATATTCGTCCATGGACCAACACAAATCTCCAAAAACAAGATAGTGGATCAACAATTAACAAAGGCGATGATAAATTTGAAGTTATTTTAGATGTTGCTCAATTTGAGCCATCTGACATCACGGTGAAGACAACAGATAAGTTTATCATTGTTGAGGGTAAACATGAGGAGAAACAAGATGAACATGGATTTGTATCACGTCAATTTACACGGAAATACCTCTTGCCAGCTGGATACAATCCAGATGATGTCTATTCAAGTCTCTCCAGTGACGGAGTATTGACAGTCACAGCACCAAAGAAAGCCTTACCACCACCAAATCAAGAACGAGCAGTTCCAATTAAACAAACTGGAGCACCAGCTAAAACTGAGGAATCTTCATCACCAAATATTGAGGTTGCTTCAACAAATTAAATGAAAGTATTTTTGACCAGTATCTGATTTCATGATTTAATTTTGGAAATAAACTGAATTTTTATAATAAAAATTAACGATTTTTATTTTCATTTTAATATTTATTCATTTTGAAATAACCGTTATAAATCTTTCATTAAACAATAAATATTTTACTACAACATTTGATTGTATCATCTTATGAAAAAAAAATTAAAATAAAAGAATTCTAATATTTTATAAATAGTTTGAGATCTCTTATCATATAATTTGATCCTGCTCTTTTATTCAATTATTTAAATATATTAAATTACGTTTTATATACAAATATAAACAGAGGTTGTCAAGTTATGAGACGATTTAAAATTACTGGCCGTCTTGTACGAAAAAATACAAAAAATATAGAAAATTATACAAAAAAATGTTCTTTCACAATTTCCAATCTCTAACGAATCTTAATATCTTATTCAATTCTCGTAACCAATCCTTCAATTCTTGTTTATTATCTGTTACAAGGAAATAATATCCTGGCTTTGCTTCAATCGATGTACTGCTATCAGCTTGTTCGATCACAATGGCACGTGGTCGAGGGCAAATCGCTCGATCAGCTTGATAGATGTAGTCATTTTCACATTTGGAGATGTCGATTATCTCGATTGGTGGTTTTGTGTTGGTCTCTTGTGGATAATTCCAAAAATTTAAACAAAGACCATCAACTTTACACCATCTATGAAATTGGATAATAATGAATAACATTAATGAAATTTATAATTTAAAAGTTAATAAATATTGATTTACCTTCGATTCCATGTAATTGTGCCATTAATCGACTCGCCAATAGTTAAAAATCCGCTCATGTTACTTCCGTCAAATACAAGTTCACTCTTAATCGCCATCTCAAGTTGTCCGGTTAGATGAGAATTATATATCATTTGATTCATACGGAAAGTCCGATAATCTTCCACACAATTTATGTAATGATCACCAGATTTTTTCAAATATTGATTGAAATTACTGGACGAATAATATGGTAATTCAATATTTGCATCTGGAATTTGTCGGCGTCCTATGGATTCGGAGTAAGATACGAAACTTGATGATGTTACAAACAAAAATCCTTGTGACTTGAATTGAGAGAACTCTAAATCAGGATCATATCGTGGTGATTTATCTTTTGATGGAGATCCACTGCTGCTACCACCACCAAAAAATCGTCGAGGACTCATTTTAATGGCATTCTATAAAATTAAATATGAATTAAAGTAATTTTTTTTGATCAAAATAAAATTTTGTCTTACCTTTGTTGAATTAAGTCGACTTTCAGTTGCACCCCGATTATTTTTCCTTAAACACAACACAAATACTTCAATTTTGATTTGATATTCTGGCTCAACTTCCCAAAATTTAAACTCAAATCCCCTGAATGAAACTTTATTTCCTTGTCGTTCTTTTGCATAACTGGCCTTTACCTGATCTTTATATGTTGCTACTACGACATAGAAGTAATTGAAGAGCGTGTCATACATTGCAGCATCTTTCAATGGGAATTCAAAGTCACTTAAAGCAATCATTCCAATATTGTTAGTGGTTTCTCTTATATTTGAATATAAATCGTTTTCCATTGTCATGAGTTCCTTTTTTGATGCAGCTTCCTTTAAATTTGATACGAGTAACAGTCGCTCAGCTTCAATTAGCTCCGAAGAACTATCAAATTCTTTTGAACTTCGACAAATTTCCAAAGCATTTCTCAACTGCTTCTTGATTTGGCGTTGTGCTGATATTTGATTAACTAACTCAAGCATTCTCTTTTGATATGAATCCGTATAAGATTCTGTTTGAGCAAGTTTTTCTGACCAGTTTTTATAAATTAGCTCAGCATTTTGATCATTGTAGTATTTTTTGTACTCATCCAAGTTAACGAAACTCCTTGCTGGTTTAGGGAGAGCATTTTTTCCATCAATTACGGTACTTTTATCAAATAACTGAACTAATTTATCTTGCTCATGTTTAATGAAATCACGTCCTTTGCGAAACGAAGTTCTCAAAGAATTTTTAAAACTCCTGTAAATGCTTCCTCGACGTGGAGGTTTAACTGGTGATGCTTGAGCACTATTAACTTCACTATTCGAACCGCTACTGTTAGTTTGTGATTCTGTTGTAAGTGTGTCATCTAATGATGTTACTTGACGTTTTTCATCTGAATTGAAATATTGTTCGAATTCGGCTTCACAAATGCATTCCTCGATTGTGTTGGTGCGGATCATAACGGGATTTTGATACTATTGCAAAAAAGTTTGAATAAATTATCACGAATTATGAAATTCAAAATTAAGTACTTACAGGCTTAAAATTAACAACATCATATCCTGCTTCATTGTTGTGACTATCTGTATCACCACTACTATAATTTAAGCTAAAAGATTCCTCAACATCATCAGTACGCTTAGCATCAGGTCTAGGAAATCCATATGATTTGTATGTTCCACCAGTTGATAAGTGATCAGATCCCTGGCATATCTGTAAAATTTATGATTAATTGGTTTAATTTTAACGGAAATTTTATGAAAAAATTACCAGGAAATTCCTGATTTTCCACGATAAATGAGAATTCATTTTATTTTATTTTTTATTTATTTAAATACTTTTACTTATTCTTAACGTGTCAACGAATGAAACAAAAGTAAATTAAGAACTCTAATACCAAAACAGTTTCAGGTCGATTTTAAAAAGTACCTGACACACTCATAATGGAGACATTTATACATATACGTACAGAGACACGTACAGAAAAAAAGGACATTTTACATAAAACATAATTTTCTGTTATCGATACCATTTTTTTGTTTTTGTGATTCATTGTGATAACAATTGAGATCAAAACAAAGATACATAAAATTAACTAACACAGACAAACACTGAAAAAATTTGTAAAAATAATTTAGGATACAGGTAAGCGAAATTTAAGGGATTAATTGTGAAATTAATTTTTTTCTAGAATTATTAAATCCTCACTTTCGTTTTTTTTTAAAAAAAAAAATATTATCTTAAAATTGACATTTAATTTCACTCACCTTGAAATCTTCTTTGCTCTCAGGTTGACTATCATTTCGTTGGACGTTATCATTCCGTTCCACGTCAATTTCTTTCAAGAGAAAATCCTCTGTTGCTTTTTTAATATTTTTATCATCAACAATTACTCTTTTGTTCAAGATATTTGTGAGTGACTCTAAATATTGATCCATAATATTAGTATCATATTCTATTTGTTTAACTTCCTTTGCAAAATTGACATCATCATTAGCGCGTTTCTGGTATTTTTCATGTGCAACACGATATTTTCTCGCAAATTCAAGATCGTACACCTTCGCTGACACTTTGACACATTGATCACTACCAAATAAGTTTTTCGAAATATTTTTTCCACCTTCCATATCGTTATTATCTTGCAATGAACCACAACTATTACTTAGTTTTAAATATCTTGCAATTTTCTCATCAGATTGTGACTGTGATCGAATTGCAACTGAATGATCTTCCTTCTGTGTTATCGTATTTGAAGTAGATGGTTGTTGTTGGACATTGAATGTTATGCGTCGACGACTACTTTTTTTTCTAGTACGAATTGGTTTTGTTGGTGTATTGTTTACACTATTATATGGCTTTTGTACAGACGGCGATGAATCAACATCTAATCCCTTTTTCTTATTATGTGCACTTGTGTGTGTTAAATTATTTAGGGATTTTGATTTTTTAACTACTGTTGCATAAATTGCCCTAGGATCATTGTTCACAATTATATATTCATTATTATTTTTTTCAATTCGTTGTATTTGTGGAGGAGAAAATTGATGATGTTGAGTTTTTATTTTTGATGGTGATTGTACCTGTTGATTTTGTAAAATTTCTGCATAGTCTGGCTCATGTGAATACTGAGATAGATTATGAAGGACAGCATTAACACTAAATCGTTTATTGGCGTCATTAGGATGATCTCGATTTAGAATTTCACTACTAGTTGAGAGCTCACGGTCCTGACGTACAGACACTTTTTTCTCATGCTGTGATGGATTTCCTTCTACTAGTGTCCTTAATTGGCTCAAAATTTCACCCATTGTAGCCGCTAAATTCTGTTCACGGTCTTCAAATGATGTGTAACCACCTTGTTTTGGAATTTGGATCGGAGATGTTGGTGTTGATGTACTTGCATCTACGTGCCCCAATCCAAAGAATCGTTTAGGAGATATATTAATTTTCATATGCATTTTTTTCGTAGGTGTTACTTCTAATAAAGGTCGCTGAGGTGATTGAGGTAGTGGTGCATTGTAATTAAATGAGGGTTGTTTTACAATTACTTGAGGATTCTGATTATTGTTATTTTGATGATCTGGAATCATTGGAAGAACTTTATCTTGAATATCAATCGTTTCAACGGAATTATCATGAAGAGACATTGACGATCGACGCTTTGGAATTTCTGGTTTACATGGAGTATTTCCATTTTCAGGCGTGCAATAAGGATCAGAATCACTTAAAATTTCTGATACAGATTTTGATGAAGATTTACGATCAACTTTTTCCTTTAACACACCTATTTTCTTTTTAGATGCTGCAAAAAGAGTTTTTGTACGTTTGAATGCTTTTTGATGGAATTTCGGCGACTTTTTCTTTATTTCACCACAACACTTTTTACAAATTTTTCCATCTTCCCTCTCATTTTGAAGGAAAACTTCTGTTAATGGAATCACTTGATTTGTTTTGATTTTATTTTTTTTATGGGAAACCTCACTATTGCGTTCCATTTCAAGGAATTTTTTACAAATCGATTTAGTACGTTTAAATTTCAAATATGGCTCTAATTTCTTAGGCAGGCTTTTAGTTTCATTGAAATTGGGCGTTCTTCGAGGTGTACTACGAGCTCTAGTATTATTCGCAAATTCTTCAAAACGTTGATTTGAAGATGAACTTGGAGGGGTATGTGAGATAGCAGCATCAACTGTATCAATGTCTATTTTCGGTCCAAGAATCATTTGTGATGGCCTAGATGAAGGATGATGAAGAAATTTTTATGTAAAGTTTTGGCTGAGATTTTTTCATGCACACATTTTCTATTTTTTAATCCTATTTTTTAACTACTCAGTATACTTTAACGGCTACAAACTAAAAATTATGAAATTTAACAGCTTTGTCTAAAACATTTATCTAATTCTACAATTATCTATCAGTAACAACGTCAAAATACACTAAATAGCTAATATTTAGTAAAATGTCATATAAACTTACTTTGAGCTACTACTTGGATACATTTGTTGTGGTTCTCGTGAATTTGAAGATAAAATATTAATTTTTTTATTATCGTCATCAGAATAATGTAACATATTAACAATATTATCCGGGATTGGAGGTTGTGGTTCTCGAATCCAACCTGCTTCAGTACGTGGTGATGTCGTCCAGCCAATTTTCGAACTCGATGATTCATGTGTCGATTTTTCTTCGATTGGAGAGAGATTTTGATGATTAGGAGAAATTTTCCATCCACCTACAACGTAATTGCTTTCGTCCATTACTGGACTTATTTGTTGTTGACTTTTACGACTTTGATTAAATGTGTATAACTTAAGTCGTTTCATTTCCTCATATAAATACATATCGAGCGACTCCAAACTTGATCGCATTTCATTTTCTCGTACTGGCCTAGCAGCGTTATCTTGACTACGGCGATATGCAAATGTACGAGGTGGTTTCTCAGGACCAAGACTAGTATTAGAAATAATTGATATGTCTGTTGTTGTATCAAGTGGAGGTTTTTCAATTGAATCATCGGTATTATTTGCATTTTCTGCATAGTTATCCTGAAATTGATTAATTTTATCAAGAATCTCATTACAAAAATTATCATCAATAATTTTTTCGGGACTTCCACGACTTTCTTTACTTTTACGTCTTTCACGATTATCACTTAACCGCTTGAGTTTTGCTTTATTTATTTCAAATTTTGATGTCACAACCATTTCTGCTGTCATTTCTTGAGTAATCGTGATTAACGGTTTCTCTTTATCATTTACATTGTTGTCCAATGCTTGACTTGGATCGAATTCTGTTGTGTCCTCATATTCAGATGAACCAGTCGCCGAAGTGGAGAGGACTGTTTTGTCACAACAATCATGGAATTCTTCGTCATCAACACTGGTCATCGATTGAGGTGTTGGAGCTCGTTTTGGAGGTGTTTTTGATTTGGATCGACGATGTTTTGTCTCATGATTATGATGAGACGTTTTTGTAAAAGGAACATTTTCTGTAATTGCTTTCGGATCAGATGAGCGTGATTTACGTGATTTTCCTTTACTTTGATTTATTTTATCAGGTGATATTTTTTTGGCTTCTGATAAGCTTTCAAGGTAATTTAACACTTTTACAGCAGCAGGAGATCGCTTTAATTCATTTTTCAAGTTTTTCCGGAATTCAAAGTCAGTTTCAAGACTACTCGCATCAATTTCTGAAATTGTTCTACTACTTGTGATGCTGTATGTTTCATTTAAGGCACTTTTTGTGATAGTATTACGTTTATTTTTGACTTTTTCTTCTTTTTGTCTTGGTGATATACAAATTTTAATTCCATTTTCTGTTGATTCTCCTTCCACACTACACTCATTATTAGCTTTTGTTTTAATACGAATTTTAATCATACGTCTATTTGTGTTGTACTGTCTTTTTATTACATTCACACCTGAAGATGAGGTTGATCCATTCATTGATAACGACGACATATCATCACTATGTTGACAAAAACAATTTTCATCAAAATTACTGCACTTCAAAGGAGATCTAATTGGTGTAAAATCCAAATATTCTGTATCAGCTTCACTCATTTTATCATAAACCGTACAAGTACAGAATTTTGTCTTGTTCTTCTTCCTATTTTGTTCTAGATAAAAATTATTATTATCTGAAAGAAGATGTATCTGGTTTTTGTCTCTTGATTCATTTACAATGAAAGATTCACTTCCTTCACCAACAGACGAACATCCACCCGAAATATCACATATATTACGATCACGTGTAGTTTCATGTGTTCTTGTACATACCTCATCCACTAAAGCAGTACTTGCAGTAACATCAAATTTTTCTTCTGACTCATTCAATAAACAGATGTTTTCGTCAACTGTTAAAAAAAATTAAAATAAAATGATAATGTTTTAATTTAAATTCAAATATAAACAAAAAAAAAATATAAGAACGCATTTATTTTATTTTAAATACTGACCTTTTGATCTGTTTATAGAATTATCACTAACATCAGGTATATTGCTTTGTGGTGTAAAATAAATTGAAGCAACCGTCGTTTCAACGGTTTTATTGTGACTGGTCTGTAAATAGATATTAAATAAAAAATATGTATGAAAAACACATTTAATTAGAGTTAAAATTACTGATTACGATTGCAGTATTTTTTAGTGACATATTTTGATTAAAATAAATATTTTTTTTTTCAGGCAATGAAATTCAACTAAAGTGAAATTTTACATATCATGATGAATAAATTTCTAGTTGACATTGATGAGGCATTTGACTGATTATCCTTGGTTTTAAGTGATAAGAAATTAAACAAAGTTGCATTTTATGCTGGTTTGTGGTCTGTTCAAATGTTCTCATAAAAAGATTTAACGATTTTTTTTAAAGGGGAGTCTTTTTGATTGAATTGATTTCATTTCTAAACAGATATTTATTTTTTTAATGCGTATAAAAAATATTCATGGAAAAAATGTTTGATTGTGAGGTTAGCGTTAGAAATCTGCAAGTTGAAATCTGATAAATTGTGCTTTTTGAAGTTTTGTGGGTTATGGGATTAATTTGGGGCTTTTGAAAATCTACTTATTTTCTATCGGATCTGTTTTGAATGAATTATGAATTTTAGAATGTTAATAACTTCACACTCATTAGACTTTAAGATCAAATATTTTGGATTTCATGTTTTTGGGAAACGCACCTTGTTCTACGAATAGTCCTATTGATAAAGTAACAATACTCAAAATCCTTAAACTTGTGTTTTTTATATAATTATTTTAAAATACATCACTGTTAATGTTTTTACTACTTTTGTAAGTTTCAAAATTTAAGAATGAAATTTTAAATTAATTTTTCTTTCAATTAATCAGTCTTCAGAAAGTTCTGAATAAAAATTTTAGTTCATATTCACTTTAACTAAAAAATCAGGTACTAATTCCAATTCACGAAGTAACACTTAATAAAATTATTCGTAACTTTTTATTTTTTATTACTATAAGTAAAAACACATCCACGCGTTAACAGATCCCACGTCAAACTCCTTCTGCAATCACATTTTACTGATTATTGTACTTCATTTAAGTCGAATATCGTATAAAAAAAGTTTCCATTTAATCATATATATATTTTTTTTACTGAATGAATGTAAAAAAAAACATACATTTATAAAAAATGATGATGTGTGTATGATAATGTGTGACCATGTGTGTAATGTACAATTAGTCAAACATTGTTCAATCGTCTCTTTGAAACATATTTGAATATTATGTTGATTTTTTCATATAGAATTTTTTATGTGAACAATAGTAACTTGATCATGCATGTTCAGAAAAAAAAAATTAAAATTTGATACTTTAGAATTTTTTTTAAAAAAATAGCACATATAAAATACGAACAAGGATGAAAAGAAATTGGAAAAAATAGTTTGATGTTAAAACAAAAAAAATAAAACAAGAAGAAGGTGAAAAGGAATTTTAATGAATTTAGAGTAAGTTTCAACCAAATTTACGTAAAATGAAAGTTTGAATACTAATTAATATCGATGAAATGTTACAATTAAAAAAAAACGGGACATGTTCTTAAACTACTTCTTCAAATTAAGCAAACACCACAATACGCGTGGACACACAAAGGTGTCACATTACCTCGGTGCTGTAAGTAAATTTATTTACCGGTATTCTAGACATCAACAAATATTAACATGTAAGTCGCAATAAAAGTAAATATTGCAAAATAAATGGACGTACGAGAAGATGCACAGAGAAAAATAATAAAAAAAACTGGTTAATAACGTCAACCTGTTGTTATCATTCGTAAAAAAACTTTAATAAAAAAATACGTTATTTACACATATGTGTGTATATTTAAAATAAATATCCAATTGTATGATTAAATAAGTTTTTTTTGGGTTAAGTTGAATGATCTCAAAGTGTGTTTTAATTTATGGTTTGATATTAAAAATAAAAAAAAAATCTGAATTATCAGAATAGGGTTGATCAATTTGAAAGGAAATAAAAGTCTTTTGAATCATGAAAAAGAATCACTAGTGACTTTGACTAAATTATCGTGATTAAGCTATCTCGCGAATTTAATTGAAAAATTTTAGAAAGCAATTTCATCTGAACCTCATCGATTTGGAATCGAGTGATTACAACATTTCTGCGAGGTAACTTGAATGAAAACTGTTGAACTGGATAATTACTGCCTGAAAAATATTGTGTACTTTCCTCCAAAGTCACACTAGTTAACCGAGAAACACACTACATCATATTTAAAGTATTTTTCTTGCAAAAGTGTCATCCTATTCCAATTCCTGTTCAAACTTCATCTTTTTTTTATACATTCTTGTTCCTTCTACATTCCTTTTTCAATCACATATAAATTCACATACAAATTCGCATAAGAATTGAATACATTTTTAAAATCATCATAATTTCTATTAATGACTAAGATGCAACAACCTGTAAAACTAGAAGTTGTTGTGACAAGTACCATTTAATTACAGTTCCATCATAATCACAACAAGTAATTTAGTTTTTTCTCCTTTTTAAGCTACACGCAATTTCCATAAATGTGACTTAAAGTTGCACAATGTACACAAGAATTTTACTACGCGAAATATTTTCATTCCGATTGTTTTTATGTACATACCTCATCTTTCTCATTTTCCATTTGGAAATTGATAATTCTATTTGAGGGATAATTATTATACTTTATATCACAATTATACTCAATAATAAAAACTAATTAAAAATAAAATTAAAGACGTGAAGAAACGAATAGAGGCAAGATTTATCTTTTGTTTACCGCGCAGTTTTCAACGATGAAAAATGTCAAATCAAGGGAATGACGTTTTACGATAAAATGTAAAAAAATATCTGAATAGGCGTGAGTCTTGTCTCTGATGATATTTTTTAGTTTGTTGTTGTTTCAGAGAAAGAAATCCTGAAAATACAACAAATTTCAAAATTATAAAAATCATTTTATTCATTTCATTTTCTCTCTTGATTCAGGAACCAGCTGATCTCCAACATATATATTTAAGTAAGCCCATTGTTTTTTTTAAATTTATCTATGCCACCTTTGAAAAAGCAAAAACATTTGAATGCATCGAGAATAAAAAATATGCTTAAACTAAAAAAAAAGAAAAAAATTAGATATTCATTGTCATCATGTTTTAATTTTAAGGACCTTTTATCTGAGCAAAATTATACCGCGCAATATGTATAATTTTCCAACAAAAATAAAATTGTTTATGTGATTTTATCTCAAAGTGCATAAATATTGTTGTGAAAACAAAGTATTCCATTATATCCTTACAATTGTATAGAAAAAGCGCAGAGTGCGCATTATAATTATTTTATCAAAGAAATATTTAATAAAGTTTTAATTTACCGCATTTTCTTTAATTAAAGTTAAAAATTTCAATCAATAAGTTTTTCCTTACTTTATTTAGTTCCAAATTGAATCAAAATAAATACTTTTACACGATAAATGATGATCAGGCAACAATGGGTTTAAAAAATAAATGTGTCAAATTCATAAACGTCAAATTGTTTGTTTTGATTTGTACGTCTGAAAATTTCACAAAGAAAAATTTAATTTAAATATACTTAATTCTTGTTTTTTGTCATATAACTAACTAAAAATTGTAGAATAACAATATTTGTAGACAATTAAGTAAAAACTAAGTATTAAAATCACCAAAATTAACCAAAAATTGAGTCACATACTTTCACATAAAATTTTATACGTACGCTTTGTGAAAGAATTTGCAAGAAAAAAGTCAAATAGAATTCCTTATGAATAATAAATAAATTTAAATAAAATAATAATATGTGTGCATGGAATAATTTACTATGGAAACATTTCCTCTAAAGGGGTCCGGGACATCAACTTCACCAGGAAATAGCTCATATAATTCAGTTCAAGTACGTATTGAAGTAATAAAATAATTGCAAAAAATAATTTTTAAAATCATTCAATTTTCATTTTGGGTTAGTTAGAATTGATGACGAAAGCATTCATTGTACATACTGGTACAATATTTTTTGTGTTATCTCACTGAAACGAAATTATGATTAATCATTTTAATTGTAATTGATCTCATTTTTGGGAATGTTTTTAGTAAAGGGCATGGGTGTTAAACTTTCAATTATACAATTTGTTAAAAAAAAATTCAATATTATTTTCATCTGTATGTATTTTGTGTAGTAACATATGTGGGGGCGTATCATAAGCCGTTATGACAGACCTGAAATAAAATATACTCCAATTCATTCGGTTAGTCCCTTATAATTATTATTTTATTTATTTTTTTTAATTTAATTTTATCATCCTCATATTTATTTTAATTAAAGGTTTTTTAATAATTGAACTTTGTTTTATATTCAATTTTAGGCATCCAAAATTCAGAATCCCAGTGGTAGTCAACACCAACCATCGGAACTTCCTTCCACATTCTCAGACGATGAATTAATTGATATTACACCCGCAAACAATATTAGACTTAGAACAATGGCAAATATGGAGGAAGCAAATACAAGAAGGTCACCGTCACATAACGGGAGCTATATAAGGGAGTTTGATCCCGAAGGTGAGAAAAAATGTTGATACCCATTTGTATAGAATTTTTTTTTAACTAAACACTTGAAAATTAACCATTCAAATAATACAATCACATCTCACTCTCAATAGTTTCAGAAGTAATTCAAATTCAATTTCTGAACGAAGAAGGTACGTAATCGTACACTACAAAATTCATTCATGCATGTTCATTGAGAAAAAAAACACAATTCAATATGTTTTGTCTTATTTTTCGTACGAAATACGTTTTGTTTTGTTCTATATCATATGTGTTGTAAATTGATATAAAAGTTTAAAAGGAGAAAGATAATTGATAAGATAAGAGGTGGAAGTCTTATATCTTTAACTGATTCACTCATGACTGACAAGTTAACAATCAAGTATTTGAAAAAAAAATCTTGAAGTGAAAACATATTTTTATTAAAATAAGACAAAATAAGAAGTGAAATTATCATGAATTGATAATAATTTTCATAAGAAATCAAGTGTTTTGTCTAAAAACTAATTTGAAGTGCCAATAAAATTTATAATAAATTTGACCATGGATGATGAATCACTTGATTCACATTCTTCAACAAGAAATTTAGTCAATATAAATAATAATACAAGAAATATGCATGAAAATCTGATTATTGATTTTCCACGATATGGTAAAGAGTGTGGTTTATTCTTGATTAATTATTTATTCAGTGTTCCAATTTTTAAATGGAAAATTTAAAATTAAAATAATAGTTGGGATCGTATTTTTTTTTTGTTTCAAAATTTTAAATATTTTAATTTTTTGAGGTGAAGGGAAATCTTTTATAAAATATTTTTAATATAAAATAATGATTTTATGTTTTCTTTTAAATTTAATTCAGGTGGAATCTCATTTTCTGGAATGACAGATACAAGTGATGACATCCCAGGTATTGGCCAATATGAAGATTTTCATACAATTGACTGGCAACGTGATATTGCACGAGATCGTATGCGACACAGATATATTATTAAGAAACGACAAAATTCAATTTGTGATTTAATTAAGGTGAGATTTTAATTGACATTGAATTTGATTTCAATTATAACTATCTGATCAATTTTTTTCAGGGTGCTCATGATGCTTGGTCCGGGTGGTTATGCGTTCTCCTTGTTGGAGTATTTACCGGTTGTATTGCCGGTGTCATTGATATTGGTGCCAGTTGGATGACAGACTTAAAGTTTGGCATTTGTCCACAGGCATTTTGGTTAAATCGAGAACAGTGTTGCTGGTCATTCAGTGAGACAACATTTGATAGTAAAAATTGTTCACAATGGCGAACATGGTCAGAAATCCTTGGATCTTCCAAAGAGGGTGCATTTGCCTACATCATATCATATTTTTTCTATGTATCTTGGGCCCTCTTATTTGCAGCAATGGCAGCTTCTTTAGTAAGAATGTTTGCTCCATATGCGTGTGGTTCTGGTATTCCAGAAATTAAAACAATTTTATCTGGATTTATCATTCGTGGATATTTGGGAAAATGGACATTGATTATCAAATCAGTTGGTATTATGTTGTCAGTATCAGCTGGATTGTGTCTAGGAAAAGAAGGTCCTATGGTTCATATTGCCAGTTGTGTGGGTGAGTAAATGACCATTTTCTGTGAACGCAATCACTAATTTAAACATTTTTCTCATTATAGGTAATATATTATCATATCTCTTTCCTAAATATGGTCGAAACGAAGCAAAGAAACGTGAAATATTATCAGCTGCTGCAGCAGCAGGTGTCTCAGTTGCTTTTGGGGCACCAATTGGTGGAGTTTTATTTAGTTTAGAAGAAGTGTCATACTATTTCCCATTAAAAACACTTTGGAGATCATTTTTCTGTGCCCTTATTGCTGCATTCATTTTACGTTCAATCAATCCATTTGGAAATGAACATTCTGTCCTATTTTTCGTGGAATATAGTAAACCTTGGATTTTCTTTGAATTAGTTCCATTCATTCTATTGGGTATAATGGGCGGTTTTATTGGCACACTTTTCATTAAAGCAAATTTACGTTGGTGCCAATATAGAAAACACAGCAAATTAGGACAATTCCCTGTAGCAGAAGTGCTAATTGTGACATTAGTAACAGCAGTAATTGCCTATCCAAATCCTTATACCAGGATGAATATGAGCGAATTGATCTACTTACTTTTTAGTCAATGCGGTATCAGTAATAGTGATCCACTATGGTAAAAATTGAATTTTAATATGATATTACATTATTTTGATTTTATCAAAATTTTAGTGACTACAACCGAAATTTCACCGATGTAAATTCAGCTATCGAAATTGCAGCAGCAGGTCCGGGTGTGTATAAAGCAGTATGGTTGCTTATCTTAACATTTATCGTCAAATTTGGTCTTTTCATCTTTACATTTGGTATCAAAGTACCATGTGGCTTGTTCATTCCGTCCCTTTGTCTTGGCGCTATAATGGGACGAATTGTGGGCATTGGAATGGAACAACTGGCATATCATTATCCAAAAATTTGGATATTTTCTGGGGAATGTTCAACTGGAGATGATTGCATAACACCAGGACTTTATGCGATGGTTGGTGCGGCAGCTTTATTGGGTGGAGTTACACGAATGACTGTTTCACTTGTTGTGATTATGTTTGAATTAACCGGTGGAGTACGGTATATTGTGCCATTGATGTGTGCCGCAATGGCATCAAAATGGGTCGGAGATGCATTGGGACGAGCTGGCATCTATGATGCTCATATTGCATTAAATGGTTATCCGTTCTTGGATAGTAAGGATGAGTTTCAACATACAACACTTGCTGCAGATGTTATGCAACCAAAGTAAGATTTGATAATTGAACTTTCATTTTGATAACATTTAACTTTTGACACAAACATTTTTCAGACGAAATGAAACGCTATCTGTTATTACACAAGACACAATGACGGTTGAGGATGTTGAAACTCTGTTAAAAGAGACTGAACATAACGGTTATCCCGTTGTCGTATCCAAAGAGAGCCAATACCTTGTTGGTTTTGTATTAAGAAGAGATCTGAATCTAGCAATAGGTAAAATTTAAAAAAAAAGAAAGATTTTCAAGGAAAATAATCTCTAATTTTAATTTTTCAGCTAATGCCAAACGTATGATTGAAGGAATCACATCAAATTCATTGGTATTATTTACGTCATCTAATGCAGTTGTACAGAATTTAGGTCCACCACCACTCAAATTGAAGAAAATCCTAGATATGGCTCCAATTACCGTTACAGATCAGACACCAATGGAAACTGTTGTCGATATGTTTAGAAAATTGGGACTCAGGCAAACACTTGTAACTCATAACGGGTAAAATTTTTGCATTTTAATCGTAATTTCATCAAAATTAATTATTTGATTTTCAGACGATTACTGGGAGTAATTACGAAAAAAGATGTTCTAAGGCATATAAAGCAAATGGATAATGAGGATCCTAGTACAGTTTTATTTAACTAAAATATTGAAATTTATCAAAACATTTGTAAATACATAAATATTTTACAAAAAAAAAAATAGTGGAAATACTTTAACTGAATAAGATAAAATGAAAAAATATTATATATTTAAATTAAAATGAAGAAGAAAAGAGAAAACATAAGTAGTAAAATGATAATTAAACGTATTTTTAATGTAAATTTGTTATCCATAAATAATAAATAAAAATATATTGAAATTAATTAATCGCTTTCGTTGTATTTCTGAACAAACTCCATGCCAAGTCCTCTTTGAAATCCTGACATGGAAAAAAAATTAACGGTTATCTGGAACAATTTAAATTTAAATTTTTGGTTCAGAAAATCTACGTCACGATCCTCAAAAATCAAAACAAAAAAATTTACCAAAATAAAAAATATCTCTCAATTCAAAAAAATAAATTAAATTACAACTTAAATATGATGTCAATTCACTCTCCAAAAGAAGTAATTCAAAGTGAGTTTGTTCCAAGAGTTGCTGTAATTTGTTCATCATCAGCCGATGAAATATGCATGAAAAACAATTTAAGTTTTGTGGAAATGTTACAACCATATTCGAAGCTCACGACTGATGGTATTTCTATTACATTAGCAGTAAAATCATTTAAATAAACAATTTTTACCATTTTTATAGCACATTTCCGTGACACATCTGGAGTCTCTGTGTCAGTCAAAGGATTATCAATAAGTTTTGCTGACATTGAGTCCCGTCCTCCACAAACAATGTTGGCACGGAAAATGTTAAATGAAGCAATTGCTTCGGTAACTGAAGCTGAATCCAAGAAAATGATTAAAATTTGTGATGATTTGGTGATTGATATTCCTGAGCCGTGCCCGTGGTTTGACCAATGGCGTGAAATATTTTTCAGTGTTCAATTTCCAGCAGATCATGAATTTACGAGACATTATCTTTCGTGTTTAATTGTTGTTTCAAGTTCGGATCCAAATCCGCTTGAAAGTGCCAATCAATTGACACAAAAAGTACAGATGATGCAAAATACTGTTCCACCGAGACTTCCAAAATGGTTTTCTTCAGATGTCTTAAATTGTTATGTTATGTTACATGATGGTAGGAGTTGTGATTTGAGTCGAACACAACAAGGCTTTGAGGCAATTAAATCAGTTTATGGTGAAAATAGATGTTTCTTACTGCAAATTAATAGTAATGAACATCCGCAACCTGATATTGTTGATGTGTGGGCAAAATTTATTAGAAGACATCATCGTGGAATGGATATGACTGGAAATGTTTCGTCAAGTGATTACCAAGGACTTGTAGAAAGATCTATAGCTGATGTGCAAGTTACAGTAATTCCACCGGACACATTGAATGTTGAACCAGGTCCACCTGAGATGATTGTTGCTCATCCATTAAGTCCCGTTACCGAGACTGGTCAAGATCTATTGCAAAATCCGGCGATGACAGACAGTGCTGATAGCCTTACTCAGACATATCAATCAAAAGATGCAAAATTCATGGCTGAGGTAATTGAAGGCAATCACGGTCAATATCTCTCATCCACTGATCTTGATAATCTGCGACATTTTGTTCAAGATTTTACAGTGCGTGCTCTTGTTCCATTTGTGGAAAAATTGGTAGGGACATTAAATGAATCAATTGCGAATAAAAAAGGTGTGAGCAGATCATTGTTAAGTGCAACAAAACGTTGGTTTGTCACAAATAAACCGGCAATCGGAACAGGTCAAAATGCCGTTGCATATACACAGGACTCGACTGAACTTCAAACACGTAAATTAGGTGATTTGTATTTTATGCTTGGAAATTATGCACTAGCATTTCAGTCATATCACCAAGCTAAACGTGATTTTAATGCTGATAGTGCATGGCAATATTATGCTGGTGCATTAGAAATGGCCGCATTATCTGCATTTATGCAAGGTCAGAGTAATCGTAAAACTTATGATTATATGGAGGAAGCTATCGTTACTTATATGAATTATTGTAAAATGCCACAATTTGCAACGAGAGCAACCTTATTGAGTTTAGAGTGTCTAAAAGCTGGAAAAATGTATAATGAAGCTTGTCGACAATTGACTCGTATGACAAGTGAGGACTCTGATTTGAGATCAGCTATTCTATTGGAGCAAGCAGCCTTTTGTTACATTTCTGGACCAACTCCATATTTCCGTAAATATGCATTTCATATGGTCCTTGCAGCACATCGATACCAAAGAGCTGGACAACGAAAACACTCATATCGAGCTCATAAGATGGCTTATGAGGTGTATCGTGGAAAATGTTGGAATCTTGCAGTTGACCATGTATTACATACAGTGGGAAAACAAGCCATGACATTGAAGAAACTTGATGAAGCAAGTACATTATTTGCACATTTGTTGCGTCCCTCAGCCTGGAAAGACGCTGAAAAACAAACACTTTTCTTCAATGATTACATTGCAGCCCAAAAAGCTCTTTTAAGTCAAGAGGAAACAGTTGATTTACTTGATGTCGCCATTCCTGTAATTGTTCAAAATTCTGTACGAGTTCTTGTTACCTCACAACCTCCAGTTGCTAATCCATTATTTGTGCCTGCTTCAAATATCACGATCAACAACTCACAGAATGATGAACAAAAGTGGCATAAACTGGAAGAAATGGTCGCCCAATATGCAGCACCAAAACCTATAATGGTATTTAAACCAAATAAAGCTTTATTTTCACATGATCACCCAGCTACATCGGATCATCCTTTATGTGTGCATGGAGAGCCAATTGAAATAAGTTTTGTATTAGAAAATACAATTAAGCCCCAAATTATATTCGAAGAGATCAATTTACTCTGGGAATTTATTCCTGATGACACTGCTAAAGCTCGGGTTAGTAATCAATCGTTATTCAAAGTAACCGGAGTTGAAGTTGGTTCAAAGGAGATGTTGGATAGTGTTGTTACATCATTTTCTGTTAAACGTTTGGATTTCAAGGAGTATGAAAAGAAACAAGTTGTGATGAAATTAACTGCCAAACAAATTGGAATGTTAAAAATTGTTGGAATTGCTGGCAGGTTATCGTGTCCAAATGAAACAAGTGGCTCGTTATGGGGAAAACTGATGTTCGAATCGAATTGGATTAAGATTAACGAGAAAAAACAAGAATTGGATAAGAAATTAGAGATTCAAGTTTTACCACCAGCACCTGCCTTACATGTCAGTTTTTCACAAACTCCTGACGAAGTCTTAGCTGGCGAAATAATACCAATAATGATCAACTTAACAAATGCTGGAACGAGTCCAATCGGTGATGTTTTTGTAGCTGTTGAAAATCCACGTTGGATTAGTGTGAATCCAGAAGAATCTGACCTTCCCCTAACCGTACTACGAAATTTCCGTAATTTAACTAATGAAACATTCCATCGTGATCGTGAATCACGCAAACAATATGTATTCAAATTATTCAAATCCAATGAACCCAGTGTGATTAATCCAAAAGAAACCAAAACCTCGTCAATTTGGTTACAAGCTCCATACAAAAAGGGAAAAAAAGATATTTGTTTCTTAATTTACTATGCAATGTCCAGCGACTACCCTAAATTGAGATATCGCCTTGTTCGACATATCTGGCATATGAATGTTCATGAGTCGTTAAATGTAGGTGCCGATTGTAATATTGGAAATACAGAGACAAATGAACTTGGAATTGATTTACAAATCAAAAATTTAAATCAAGTTCACCATGCACTTATGACAAATATAATGGTTTCCAATGTTAATCTTTACTGTAGTCAATATGAGCTTGATTCAGATTCTATCATTTTTATGAATAGTCCCAGTTATGAAAGGATATTTAAAGGAAATGATGAAACTGGATTAAAATCAGATGAAGCACTATCACTGAGGATTCCACTGAAGCTAAAATCAAGTGAACCGAGTAAAAATTCAGTTATGGATTTCCTTAACAGTCAAATTTCGGAAGTTGTTGTTCGCAATATACGTGAAGCAAAACATCAATTACCAGAACTTGGAACTCCAGGAAGCTTTTTAATGAAACACGAAACCAAATATATTGATGTTTTCGACAAAGGAATGACTCAAGAGGAATTTAGTAGTATTATTTCCAAGCCAGATCAACATATGACCATATGTTTGAGCTGGAAAGCAATTGTAAATGATGGAAGTGCAATACAGAGAAATACATTTGGGCAACATTTTATACAATTGAGGAATTTATATGAAATGTAGGTTGTTCACTTAAATTAAATTAAATTTATTTAACCTATGAACAATTTCAGGGTTCATTGTCCACCTAGAGAACATCTTCAAACAACTTCATTTATTCATGAAGCTCATCAGTCAATTTATGATGTCAAAAAAATTGATGATGATGATTTTAGTCAACCTAACATTGAGACTGATTGGGAGTTAGGAGGATGGGCAGTTCATAATGTGTAAGTTTTTTATCGTTTATTCTAATACAACATCTGGAGCGGTCCACAATATTTTATATTATAATTAATTCATTTTTTTTCTAGAAATGTGGCACAACGATGCTTCATAGAATTTGATGTTCATGTTACTGACTTAAATGATGGTAAAACTACAAAAATATTTTAGAATTTCATAGTATTGTGAATTATTATGTGTAACAAAATTAATAAAATTTTTAAGTTTAATAATTTACTTTGACTTTATTACTGGATTTTATTGAAAAAATACTGCGAAAAGAAATAAAAAAAAAGATTTACGATCGAAGTTTAAATAAAACGAGAGCATTTACAATTGAAAATTAATATTAATCAAAAATAAAAACTGCAATTCAATAAGTGCAGTGCTTTACTTCTTTTTCTTATTACTTTTGCTAGCTGGAGCTGCAATTGGCTGTCCCGTCATTTCAGCGAGTTGTTTCTTAAGAGCTAAAAGTGTTTCAACTTCTGGTTGCCAAACACTTTTATCGCCCGAAGCTTTCAGAGTACGAACTTTTTCACCCTAAACGAACAGAATAAAAATTAAAATACAACTTAATGATTAAATAAGACTTGAACTCACTTGTTTTGCAATTTTATCTTCAAGATCTTTGATTGATGTTTCACTTGGTTTGGTTGGTGCTGCATTTGCTTTTGGTGCTTGAGATGAATTTGGACCAAATTTCAATTTAAGGGATTCTAATTGCTTTTTCAATTCCAATAATATTGTTACTTCTGGTTGCCAGACCGATTTTTCAACACCACTTCCTTTTAATTTACGAACTTTTTCACCTTGAGCTGCTACCGCGCGTTCACACTCGTCAGGACAATCAAATAACTTATTTGAGTTATGTTCAACTTTTGATTTTGTATTGCTTGTTGGTTGTTGAACGCCAGCATATTTCTGTTTCAATTCATCGATACGGGCTTGTTCAATTTTGGTAAACAGAGGTGAGGGTTTACCAATTTTATGACCTTCCTTGAGTAACATTGGCATGTGATGTTTTCTGTGAAAATATAAAAGAATTTTAATAAAACCATCATAGTTCAAGAAAAAATTATATAATTACTCTGAATTTAAATGCTGTTGAGGAACATTCAATTGCTTATAGAGATTCCTTGCTGTATCGGGCATGTATGGGAAAAGTAGTGTAGCTAATAAACATGCCATGTTACATGCTAAGCCAATTACGGTACTAGCTCGTAATTTTTGTTTATCATCTCCTTTGAGCAATACCCATGGTTGTTGAGCTTGCATATATTGATTGCCATGACGTGAAATTGCGAGTAAATGTCGAATACCATCTCTTAATCTGGCTTTTTCCAGAGATTGAATGTAACCTTTAATTTCACGATTGACTAGTGCTAATAAGATAAGTTCATCTTCCTCTAATTTGATAGTTGGGATGATTGAATTGAAATTCTTTTCGCAAAAAACAAGTGCACGATTAACAAAATTTCCGAAATTATTGAGCAATTCGGAGTTATTGCGAGCTGCTAAATCATTCCAACTGAAACTTGAATCTTGTCCTTCTGGACGAGCTCTATAATATAAAATAGTTAAATTTTAAAATTAAAATTTCTTTTGAAGGTGACTTACGCTGCTAAATAAAATCTCCACACCTCTGATGGGATTCCAGTATCTTGAGCGTCGTTTCCAAACACTCCAATTCCTCGACTTTTACTGAATTTGCCATCCTCATAATTTAAATATTCCGTTGCCATTATATTCGTGACCATTGTGTAACCCTTATTGATGCCCAACAATGTAGCTGGGAACATAACCGAATGGAAAGGAACATTATCTTTTGCCATGAATTGAAAATATTCAACTTTTGTATTTTTTTCAGGTTGCCACCATTGTTTCCATTCTTTACAATATCGACTTGTAATAGACATGTATCCAATTGGTGCATCGAACCACACATAAAACACTTTGTTTTCATATCCGGGCACTGGAACAGGGATACCCCATTTTAAATCTCGAGTAATGCATCGACTTCTTAATCCTTCCTTCAGCCACGTTCTTGTAATGACACGAGCATTGTTGGTCCATCCATTTTCAACAGAATCTACCCATTTTTTCAATTTTGGTTCAATTTTTGGTAAATCGATAAAGAATTGTTTGGATTGACGTACGACTGGAGTGTTATTACACACTTTACAACGTGGTCTCACCAAGTCAATTGCATTTACTAATTTTCCACATCCATCACACTGATCTCCACGAGCGTCTTCGTAGCCACATCCAGGATGAGGACAAGTACCTTCAACAAAGCGATCAGCTAAAAATCTATCACATTTTTGACAGAGAAGTTGTTCGACAGATTGTGTTTCAATCAAACCAGCTGCTTGTAATTCCTTAAACATTTCTTGTACGATTTGGGTTTGTTCTTGTGTTGAAGTTCGTCCAAAATAATCAAATCCAATTCCGAACCATCGATAAATTGAGTTGTGAATTTCAAAATATTTGTCACATATTTGACGAGGTGTCATATTTTCAGCAAGAGCTTTTGTCTCGGTGGCAGTTCCATATTCATCTGTACCACAAATGTACAACGTATTGTAGCCACAAAGACGTGAATAACGTGCAAAAATATCAGCTGATAAAACACATCCGATAATATTTCCTAAATGAGGTACATTGTTGACATATGGAAGTGCAGAAGTAATCAAAATATTGCGCTCCCCAGTTTTAGGCAATACGACACGAGGTTCTTGGACTTTGACATCAGGAACTGGAACAAAACCTTGACGAGCTGACTCCATTTCTTCAGGCAATACAGTGTCTGAAATTGTTGGTGAGTCTGGAGATAATAATTGTAAATTGCTATCACCAATTTTGGGATCAAGCACAATGTGATGAACACCCCCAAATCGATTTGCATTCACCAATGAATTGAAATGGAGTTCCTTCAATGGCATCACTTCTAAAGCTTTTTGAACAGCTGGCATAACTTTAATTTCTCGATACCATCTTAGCAAATTTTCGATATTTTGTGCACCTTTCAAAGTGCCATCAGGTGCTAACAAACTCCAAACCGAATAATCTGCTGAGCTAACTTTATCTCCAGTTAAAAAAGCACTATTTCCTAATCTATCATCCAGTACTTTGACAAGAGCATTCAAAATAGATTTGGCATCTGGATCAGCTCGATGTCCGACAGCAAAATTATGCGCCAAAGCAGGTGCTAAACGTGTTGAAGACCATTCCAGCCATTGATCATTCAAAGATACATTTTGTTGATCGGGAAGTAAGTATTTAACAGCTGCATTTGTACTGAAAATTTGAACTCCACCATCAAGTTCCAAGGTTGGCAGATGCCTTGGTTCATTTAAAGTTGGATCTAAAAATAACGCACATTAAAATATGTTTTGTACATTTTGTATAACCTTACTCAAGAAATTATACATTTAGGTTAGTGAATCGATAAATATGAAAAATTAATTTTAATTAATATTTAATTAATGAGGAACATCATTATCAAAATACCATTATTTTCTTATCATATGTTTGAATTCATGTTGCTACTTACCAGTAAATGGGATTTTCTTTACGTCAACTTTTTTACCAGCCACATTTGCACTTATCAACAGTTTTAATGTGAGTGGATTTCCATCGTTTGTATAAATTATCATTATATTTGGTTAGTTATCTTACTAGTTTTTACGTTTTATTTCCTGAGAATATCACTTTTTAAGTGAAAATTAATTGAAAAAATAAATTAAAATGCTGATGAAATTGTGTTCACGACTTTGACTCAATTTTAACAAATTACCAAAACAATGCGTGAATATTGGGCATTTGAGGACATTCCTATGTCCGCCTTTTAAGGTCTTTGTATACTTGGCACCAAATTGTACGTGTGTATGGATGTTCTGTATACCTAATCGCAAGTTTCGATACTCCAGTAATTGGAGGAAAAATTTAGAAAACTCAGACGGTTATTTTCATATTCAATTTTTCCTCAATTGCACTTTTGGAAATCGTTATAAAATTACGTTTTCTTTTGTCATGAACTTCAATGCCTCTGGAAATTCGGCATCCATTTAGCCGATATCATATTGTTTACATTTTAAAAGTGAAATTTGCATCTCAAATGTAATAAGAATTTTTATTGAATTTTAAGAAAAATAAACGTTGATTCGTTTAATTTTCATACGAGTTTTTGTGAAAAAAGTTTATAGTTTCATTTTTGATTCAAAAATAATGACGATCATTCGTAATTTTCTTAAATTTTCATATAATTCAATATCAAGTAAAAGTTTTTTAGCATTTCAAAGCCGAACAATATCACTGTCTCCCATAAATTTTTGTAAAAATGAAAAACCTCATGTAAATGTTGGAACAATTGGTCATGTTGATCATGGTAAGTATGATATATTTTTTAAACTTTTTTTTACAGAAGTCTAAATTTTTCTCTCAATCAAGGTAAAACTACTCTTACTGCTGCCATTACAAAAGTGCTATCATCTGTAACAGACACTCAATATATTGCTTATGACCAAATTGACAGAGCTCCTGAAGAAAAAGCAAGAGGAATAACGATCAACGCTGCTCACATTGGATATTCAACAGAAAAACGACATTATGCTCACACAGATTGTCCAGGTCATGCAGATTATGTGAAAAATATGATATCTGGAGCATCACAAATGGATGGAGCGATTTTAGTTGTAGCTGCAACTGATGGTCAAATGCCTCAAACAAGGGAACATCTCCTGCTGGCCAAACAAATGGGGGTTGATAAAATTGTTGTTTTTGTGAATAAAGCTGATGCGGTAGATAATGAAATGTTGGAGCTCGTTGAGTTGGAAATACGCGAACTTCTTGAGGATTTTGGATTTGATGGTGCACATTGTCCAGTCATTTCTGGAAGTGCCTTGTTAGCCCTCAAAGGAGACGAATCAGAATTGGGGGTTCCTTCAATTAAAAAGCTCTTGGATGCCATTGATACATATATTCCGACACCTACACGTGATATATCTTCACCATTTTTAGTTCCGATTGATAATGCTTTTTTAGTGCCAGGACGAGGAACAGTAGTTGTTGGCACGATAAAACGTGGAGTCATTCAAAAAAATTCTGAAGCTGAACTTCTTGGTTTCGATGAAGAAATTAAGACAACAATTTCAGATTTACAAGTCTTCAAGAAGAGTGTGCAAAAAGCGGTAGCTGGCGATAATATTGGTGCTTTACTCAGAAATGTAAAATTAGCACAAGTTACAAGAGGAATGTTGTTAGTGGCAGCTGGAAGTGAACGCATTTCAAATCATTTTCAAGGTAGTATGTATTTACTAACAAGAGGCGAAGGTGGTCGGTCAAAGCCACTAACATCAAAATATATACAACAAATGTTTAGTCGGACATGGAATATTCCGTGTCGCGTGGATCTTTTTGATGAAAATGGACAAGAACGTGATATGTTAATGCCTGGTGATCATGGTCCAGTTCGATTAACAACTTTTCGCAAAATGGTCATGAATTCAGGACAAACATTTACAATCAGAGAACAAGGCATGACAGTTGCAACTGGAATGATAACAAAAGTACTTGATCCAATCAAACTTCCTCAAAATAAATTATCAAAAGTCATTATAACGTGCTAGAATTTTAAATATAGAGGTTGATTTATTTCGAATTTTAATATTTATTTTTTCGCTTTTTAATTGAATTAAATTAATTTAAATGCTTTTTAAATTTCTCTAATTATTGTGGTGAAAGTGCTTGTTTGACATGATCTGGAATTAAATTTACAAGTTTTTCATGGGGAATTTGTTTGGTAGTTGCAAGAACTCCAGATTTGTTAACAGGGTGTACATCCTTTGCATATGAATAGTGTTCTCCTTTCATGTTAGTCAAAACACCTCCAACTGCTTCCAAAATTGCTTCCGGGGCAGCAGTATCCCAACGTTTACAACCAGCTGATGCAAATACATAGGCATTGGCTTTGCCCTCGAGTAACTGAAGTACTTTGTATCCTGCTCCACCTACACGAATAATTTCATCAGCTTTAACAGAATCTAAAGCAGCTTGAACTGTGGCATTTGAATGTGATCGTGTTGTAGTAACAATTAATTTATTATCAGGTACTTCTTTAGGTACAATACCACCAATTCCCAGACCTTTAAGACCCCAAATTGTGCGTCCAATTGTATTATCGTCATGTTTAAAATAAGGTTGATGAATTACCCCGGCCACTGCACTTGTATTCACTGCAATACCAATTAATACTGTAACATGTTCCAAGAAACCTTGAGTATACTCGGTAGTTCCATCCAATGGATCAACCCAAACTACAATTTGATCCTCTTTAATATCACGATATTCCTGTGGACACTCATTTTTAGCAAGAAATTCCTCATCCACCTCGGAAATCAACCATTCAGGTGGTACATTTAGATCTGATTGACCTTCTTCACCAATTATTTGTACTTTTGGAAAGAGTTTTGTCAATGAGGCAAGAATCAATCGTTGTGAAGAACGATCTGCTTCAGTTTGTGGATCATCGATTCCTTTATCAATAACTCCCAACTCACCTTTTTCCATTACATTACGAATTATTTTTCCGGCATGACCTGCTATTTTTATGGAACTTGCCAAAAGTTGAAGTAGAATTGGCTTTTGAACTAAACTCATCATCAAATTTTAAATGTAGGTCACTTGATATTTTCTCTTTATTGTTTCAAATTATAACAAAATTCTCGTTAAACTCCAAATTGTTTTAAATCATCAACTATAATTGTCGTGAATTTAAACTAAATTTTAATTCAATTTTTTACGATGAAATCAAGAGAAGACTTCAATTTTTCTATTGACTTTGCACTTGAATGATTTTTTGTTTTTATTTTACTGATAAGAAATGTCAAAGTCCTGTTAAAAATTCAAAATCTGATATTAATCAATTTCCGTTAACATTTTCACACTTTTTTCAAACAGATCTTCTTCAATTGAACCATCACTGATGTTCTGAAAGAAATAACTTGCATTGAAATAATTAATCTCAGAGCTTTTCTTTGCAAGGTTTTCATCAGGTTTCGGTTCATTTTGCATTTGAAGACATTGATCCTTATATGCGTTGATGAGGAAATCATCAAAACTATTGTGATGCACACTTAAATCGATTTTGAATGATTTTCGAAGAGTTTTTGTTAAAATTGAATCATCTTTTGAGAATTGTTTTCTTAATGGTGTTTTCTGTAGATTTTCTTGATAGAAAAGGGTCCTGCCGTCAATTTGACTTGTGTCTGGTTTTTGATGTAAAATTCTATTGATAACATCCGTAAAGGATTCATCTTCACAATCACTGAAATCAGAAGGAATTTCGATTTTGAAGGATGCTTCTTGGTTATTCGCTAAATTAAGGGACATACGAGAATTTCGTTGTGGAGTCGATTGTGCTTGAACTTGAAGAAACTTTGAAATTGGTTGGATTCCTTTTTCAAGAGCTTTTTTAGTAGTTTTTTTACGAGGTTTACTTTGGGCAACTTGATTAATGGCCTCTATTAGGCCAGACATGTTGTTTAATGACGAATCCTGTGCTTTCTTTGTCTTTTTCCTTATACGTGGTGTATTTTCATCACCCAAAGCATCCTTTTTCTTTCGAGAAACTTTAGTGCTTTTCTTTTTTTGCAAAGTCCCTTCAAGAAATTCATCAACTAAGCCAGGATATGCTTTTTCAACTAACAATTTAGGTTCAATTGTACTCCAAAGTGCTTCAATTCCCTCTTTTGGATGTTCAAGCTCAAATGCTCTTACTTCTTCAGATGAGAAAATTGCATCAAAACATTTATCGGCATCATACCACACAATCTCATAACTTTCAACTCCTTTCAATACACGTTTCTTCCTGATTTTTTCAGGTTGGACACTGCCTTTAGTGAATTTGATCATCGGATTTTTATTTAAAGCAATTAATTGCCATCGCGTCAAAATTGGCAAAATTTTTTGAAAGCAATAAATATCTGGCCATTGAAGTAATTTCGATAGACTTCTGACAAATTTGACAATATTAGGTTGTTGCCATTCTGTGCAAAGTTCTGACTTGTCAGGAAGATTAGGTTCCTGTAAAAATTCTTCGATGATATCTTCTTGAGGAAATTTTTCACATATCAATGCTTTTTTTCTTATTTGTAATTCAGCTTTAATAATAAGGCGTTTTTCTTTCCATATTGAACCGTCACAGCCGAGACTCATTTTACATGTGCTACATCCTGATCTGGAATGTTTCTGATATGTCCCATAATGACCACAGTTATTGCAATAATTTTTATCATCAACTTTCAATTCTGTTTCTGTATAATTTTCATTTCGATTTCTCCATTCACGAATTTTATTAAGTATTTCATGATCTTTATACATGCTAAAAAGTTTGAGGACTGAATCTTTTCCTACACCATCAATTCCATCAGGACAATAATCACAACCACATAACAGCCCTAAGACAACAGCTTTATTCTGTTTTAAATCTAAATTCTGCCAAATTCGGGTCATATCATATATATCGACTGATCCACCTTGAGCAGCGGCTTTTCCCTGCTTTGACACTGAAAAATTGCGATAGACGGTTATAGCACCATATGCAAAACAATCAGAATCTTGACTTATAATTCCATCTAGAAATTTTAACTTGTTTAACCAAGCACACAAAGCTTCAGCTTCTCCCTTTGCTTGAATACAAGGAACTCCCATCGTTGCCAATAAATCACTACACTGTTTAATAACATGCTTAAATCTAGTTCTGCCTTTCAATTCTTTCTTTTTACTTTTAACATTCTCAGAATCGTCAGAAGTCGATTTTTGCGTTTGAGTTCTAGGTCGTGCACCGATAAATTGAGTTGCTTCATTTCGTTTTTGGATTGTATGGTATTTAAGTACTGGAGCTTCTCCATCCAAAATAAAAACTGGTTGAATGTCCATCAAAAGCAGGTAAGCGGTTCGAAAAAATAGATTTCTAGAAATAAATGTGAAAAAATTTTATTAAAAGCGATATCTATTGATTTACCTGAGATACATTTTAGGTTGAACAAAATAATCTACAACACACTGACTTTCACAGACCCATCCCGAGAGGTCAATTCCGACCTGAAAATCAAAAATGATTTAATTGCTTAAAATATTATTTGTGTCCTTACTTTTTGGCCCTCTAACACATGTAATGGCTTCCTTTCACAGTAAGGAGTCAAAATATTCCATAAATCTTTGATTCCCATAGTTAATTTTAATAAAAATCCATTGATCCACTATAGAAATAAAAACAACTTTTCTGTTTACTTTTTTCGCTTTTCGAAAAATTCAAATTTTTGACAGCTGTCATCTGTGTTGTGATTATTACATAAATTCAATCTTATTTTTTTGCTTTTCAAAAGTTTTCCGATAAAATCTTATAAAATACTGCAGCGATGGCATCTCTACTACGAAGTGTCTCCTTGGGATTGAGACTTGGAGCCACAAAATCTTGTGGTTAGATTTTTTTCTTGTATTTATATTGAATTACAGTAAAATAATGTTTTTTTTCTCTTCAGGAGTTGCCCGTGCTAGTCCTCAAATTTTCGCAAGATATTGCTCAAAGGATGCTGCTCCAACTGAGGAAATTAATAAACGTTTGTATTTTTTAACGTATTTCTTTGTTAAATGTCTAATTAGCTTTATGCTTTAATTTTCAGCAACTGTTCATAAAGTGAATCCAGTTCAACGAGCACAATTGACGGATTTTGGAAAATATGTTGCAGATTGTTTACCAAAGTATGTACAAAAAGTGCAACTTACCGCTGGAAACGAATTGGAAATTTTGGTTGCACCTGAAGGTATTGTTCCTGTTTTGCAATTCCTTAAAGATCATCACAATGCCCAATTCGTCAATTTGACCGATATTTGTGGAATGGATGTTCCATGTCGACCATATCGTTTCGAAGTGATCTACAACATTTTATCACTTCGTTATAACTCCCGTATTCGAGTCAAGACCTACACAGACGAACTGACACCCTTGGATTCGGCATGTGAAGTTCACAAAGCTGCCAATTGGTATGAACGCGAAGTCTGGGATATGTATGGTGTGTTCTTTGCAAACCACCCAGATTTGAGACGCATTTTGACCGATTATGGCTTTGAAGGACATCCACAACGTCGAGATTTCCCATTGTCTGGATATGTTGAGGTACGATATGATGATGAGAAAAAACGTGTTGTTGTTGAACCATTAGAATTGGCTCAGGAATTCAGGAAATTCGATTTGAGTGCACCTTGGGAACAATTTCCACAATTCCGTAATGCTCCAGTAACAGAGCAAATTGAAACTAAAGAAAAGTAAAATTTATGAAAAAAAGCAAAAATTACCTCTGTAGAATGGTGAAGATATTTTCTGTTGAAATATAACTTTGAACAAGATAAAAAACCCGATTTTTTATTCAAATTTTTATTTCTTTTCTGTTTCATTGTATACAACTTTTATTTCTCTTTTTATTACAAATATACATAAAATAACATTTTTCATGAATTTCAAGTGTTTTAGTTCTTCGATTTAAAAACACCAGCCCTGTCTCTTGTTTTATACTATGAAAATATAACTCTCTTCTCTTAAATTTTCGTTACTTTTGATTGTTCAAATATTTTTCATCAAAATATTTTATAACCTAACTACATCTTACAATGATACATTTTTACAGCAGAGTCAGATGAGATATTTTAACATGTCAAATATTATCCAACTAATTTTTTTTCAACTATACTTAATTTAGGACTTTTAAGGCCCTTAAAGGATCATCATTTTATTATGACTTCCTTTCCAAAAAACTTTAATAAAAATTTGTTCTCTGAAGATTCGTTAAAAGACTCTATTTTTAGTTTTACATTGATCCTGATTTCGCATAATGATGTCGATTTGATGTTTTCGATGCAGGCTCTGTAGTTGTCGGTGGATTTTCACTATTTTGTCGTTCATGGAACTCTTGGAAACAAGGAACGATGCATAAATTTGTCTGACACTCAGGGCAATGGTATTTGGTTTTACGACGTAAAATTCTTCCATGAGCATCAATTGTGTTCCAACAAAAGTTACAACCAAGTGCGGGTCCGGGACGTGTAACGGGACAATGTGAGGATCGTGTTGTACTTTCAAGTGATAACAATTCTCGGCTCGTTGTACTTGACTTAAATGAGAAAAAAATGTTTTAAAAAAATTGATTGAATTATATGTCCAAAAATATTACCAAAGGTGATGAAATTGATCGTGTAAATTCATCAGGTTTGACTTTGTGAGTACCAACAGTTAATAATCCACTATTTGTTGTTGTCGGTGGATTATTTGAATCTGGATTATTAGCACTCGTATCTGGTATAATAACAACCATGGGATTCTGTTGACTACCACTCGAGTCCAAAGATTTGTGATGTTCAATTTTGTGAACACCCTCTTGGACATTTGACATGCGTGTTACAAATGTGACAGCAGTTGATGTCGATGATGAGGATACCGGATGCGACAATTGACGATGTAATGTATATGTGGACAAAGGCGGTGAATTACTTTGGCTTGGTAACAAGGGATGTGAGTGTTGTTTTATCAAATGAGATTGATGTGGTGTGGGTACACTGAGCAAATTTGGATTATTCGAGACACTACTAGTACTACTACTACTGCTACTGCCATGTGACGCAGTTCCTGGAGCAGGCTCGGATGCATGACGTTCAATTACACGACTAGTTGGAACATTTAACATACATGGCGTTGTATATAATTGTGTCGCAACTTCGGGTGTATCTAAGTCAGATTGAATTGTTTGTCCTTCGAGATGTTCCTTCTTTACACGAGGCTGACGAATCAATAAACGACCTCGTTTACTGCCCATCGTTGTTGTTGTAGAGGAGCTTGTTCCTGACACTGATAACGAATGAGTAAGCACTGCTGGTGATGAAGATTCACCTATGAATAAAAGTATAAAATTTAATAATCATCAAATTTTTAATTTTCGAAAAAATTAATCCAATAAAATATGTGTACATTTTTAATTCTCTTTATTATTTTATTTTAATTATTTGATTTCTCTTTGATTTTCACTAAACATAAAAATATTCCAAACAGTTTTTTTATACTCAAAAAGTTGATCATACATTTAGATTTAATTTTAATGTATTTATATTTAAGTTAAAATTATTTACAATTTTTTTTCCGTATTCCATCTATCTTTTTTAGGATTATATATAAAAAAGGACAGAAATGTATTCAAAAAAAATAATAAAAATAAGGGACAACAATAATTAAAGCAAGATTAAGCATTTCTGACATTCATTTATTCCAATGCCATTTTTCAAATAATAAATTTTTCTTAAAAATGCGATTATAACAGTTGAATTGATGTATAAAATGTGACTGTTTTTTGATTCTGTACTGTAAAAACTTTTAATTTAACAAAAAATAAGTCGTCGTGCTCAAGTTACTGACAAAATTCATAGGATTTATTGTTTTTCTCTATTTTTCATTTTCACGGAAGATGGTTGCACAACCTTATTTTATTTTAAATTTATTGTAACACTGATTTTTCGATGTTAGGTGTTTTTTCAATGAATTACAAATTAGAGGTCCAAAATTTGCTTATTTTTGCATAAAATGACTTTTCTTTTTGTAGGCAACCAAAGCACGAGTACCGTTGTCTGTTCTGTTTATGTGTTAAATTATTTTAAGTGACTTTGTTTTTACAACTTTCATACAAACAATAAATTTAATCTTAATTTAATTATTTAAGAATTCCTGATACATTTTCACTAAATTATATAAAGTAACTAACATTATATTTATTTATTTTCAAAGTGTAAATTTATTTTTTTTCCTTTTAATTGTATATTAGGTCCAACATATTACATCAATTATTATTTATTATTTTAAAAAAAATTATCAATATTATTAATTTTTGATACCTAAATCTAATAGTTTTACATTTTTCTGTAAGATTTAACTTTAGTATAATTTTTTACTTTATGCATCTAAGTAGTTTATATTGGTACAGTTAGTTTAATTTTTTTATAAGTTGTAACATAATTTTCTGTTTTTCGTCGTTAATGTAAATTGTAAAATCAATTGTTTGTTAGTAAAAAAGATATTTTTTATGTAAAATATTTAATAATAATATAAAAACATTTTTGGTAAAATTTTTAAATAAAATACACTTAAATAAGAAAAAAACTGGTCAATTATTATGGCAACAATAAAATATTATTTTGTGTCTGTTAAAATATTTGTAAAAAATTAAAAGTGATGATGATTAAATTAAAATAAAATTGAAAACAGATTAGGAATAAAATTTTACATTGAATTAAAATTAAGACCCTGTAAGTTAACGGCGGTCGGATTTATGTTGAGAGTTCCATCTGGATATCGTTGTCTTGGTACTGAATGAAGAGCAGCTGCCGAACTGAAGTCAACTTGTCGTGAATCTAAGAAACCCATAACATGCGGAGGACACATCAATGGAGTGCCACTTCCACCTTCGCCACCACCACTTGACGGTAAAGCCATACTAATTGAAGTAGCTGGCAAGGAATCGTAATTTTCAATTGTATTCTCATCGTTATTTGGTGTAGATGATGGTGTTGGCGACATATTTGGTTCTAGCTTGATCCTATTTTTAATACTTGGTCGACTGATTGGGTATCCACGTTTTTTATATTCAAGCCAAAGTGTTCGATTATTAACACCATATATGCGAGCTGCTTTACAGAAACCAATACCACCAAATCGGACAGCATCTAATGCCCTTAGGAAATTCTCGTCATTTTGGGGATTTACAGATCGTTTTCGTTTTGTTGGACCGGATGAGGGGGTCGTTGCTTGTGCATTTGATGAAGTATTAGCTGCCGATGTGGAACTTTCAACAGATGACGGACTCTGTTTTATATCTTGATTACTATATTGAACCATTTGGTTGTCATTTGCCTGGGGTGATGTTGATGTTGACAAACTTTGAACATAACTGTTTACCATTGTATTTGGATTCACGGAAATTATTTGTGATTGATAGTTGCCACTACTCGTTTGATACATTTGTACTCCAGTCGGTAAATTATTTGATGTATTTCCATTGCTACTTGTACTACTTGTGCTTGTATTTAATGAATGATTTTCTGGGTTTCCATGATGTTGCTGTTGTTGTTGCTGCTGCTGTTGTTGTTGCTGTTGCTGCTGTTGTTGTTGTTGTTGTTGTGCTTGTTGTTGCTGTTGTTGTTGAATACTCAATGCTGCATTACCGGATGGTGTCGCATATCGATTATAATTTGTATCAACTATTGTCCATTGCCCACCTGGGAAGGAGAGACAGTAATCAGTATACAATTTATAAAAATTAATTTTCTATTTTATATAAAAATCTTTGAGAGAGAAATTGTTTTTCTCCATTTTGAGAGCAATTTTTGTTTTATTTTCCAATAAAAAACTAAATAATTATTTGAAAAAAAAAAAAAAAATATTTACGATTCTACAATCTAAAATTGTATGACTACAAATCCGAGAATAAAATACGATATAAATTTGAAAGCAGCTCTCTCCTGTAAATCCCAGATTAGCAATAGACACGCTTTTTTTATTTTTTTACATTAAATCTATTGATCTTATACTTTTTTAACAATATCAAATAAAAAAGCGCATTTCTTAAACTATTAATATAATTTAATTACAACAATTTTTACATTGATGATCCTGTTAATGTGAAAAACTGTTTGAAACATTTTCATTTGAACGAAACAAAGTGAAATACAGAAAATAAGAGAAAATAGTTTGTTAAGTAGCTGCTTTTATCGTATCAATCACTCTCTAATACTACTTTTGTACTTAAAGCATAAATAATTCAAATTAAATGACAAGAACACTCATTCTATTATTAAGATTTATTAAAAAAAATGCAGCTATTGAATTCTACATAAAAACTTTTGGTTTTAAAATCGATTCAATTTAGAGTAAAAGAGTTAAAAATTACCTCCATGCTGTTGATGTGCTTGTGTCATGCTAATTGAAGATATTGACGATGATCCAGAGATATCCAATGGCACTGTTTGTGATACACCTTGCAAATCCATTTCCGTTTTCTGTTTTAAAAACATTCATTTAATTTAAATTTGAATTTAAATTACAAAAATTTCATACCATAATGTGATGCGATGATTCTTCAATACTTTCTTGCGAGGAGTCATGTTGTGGTTGTTCCGTTTCTTCCTTTTGTGATCGACTATTAATGTTGCCCTGATTAAGTGAGTTACTTTGTGCACCTATAAGTGATGAGGAAGATGAGAGAACACGTGTTGATGAATTCAAGTGTGGTAAATACAAAATCTGCTTTGTCTCACTACCTTCCATTTGTCCGCTTTGTCCATGTTCTTGCATGTGTTCACTTTGTTGTTGCTGTTGTAATTGTTGCAATTGTTGTTGTTGACGTTCAATTGATCCAGAGCCAGTCGATGATTTTCTTAGACGTTTTCTACGTGCTGCAGGCGACATGCCAGCAGTTATCGGTGGTGAGGGACTACGACGTTGTTGTATTTGTACAGTTTGTTGTCCAAGTGTTATTTGATTTTCCTGATTTACATGATGTTGCTGTTGTTGTTGTTGCTGATACTGAGCCTGTTGAGATTCAGTACTTCCCCACACAGACTCTGATCCACTGCCAACTTGATTGGGATCAATATGATCTTGTGATTTACTTTCGGCTTTTGTGACTGTTCCACTATCGGGCATTTCTGCCAACCCCTTAATTTTGAGCATCTCTGCTGTCTTCAAAATTTGAGGCAATTGTTCAGTAGAAACATTCACTTCACCATAATACATAAAATCCACCATGGTTTTCAAGTCATTGTATTGGACATCTTTCAATATTACAATTGGATGTTGACATGGATTTGTGGTAAATAATGACTACAAGAAAAAAATTAAAAGGAAATTAGATAAAAAAATGGACGATTCCATTTGCAAATAACAACAATTGGTATTTACCTGAAAATATGAACTACAAGCGGACAGTACCACTTTGTGTGCTTGCAATTGCCTTCCTTCTGCCGCTAGAGTCACATCCACCAGCGTTTCATTGTGCAGAAGAGTCGAAAATACCGATATAAAATTCGGTTGATGGTTATTCCATCTCAAACAATATTGTTGAACTGCCATAATGTTTGTTGCGGTTGTTTTTGTTTCGTATACTCTCACGAAACATTTATTTTTTGTCACTAGTGCTTCTAAAATCTAATAAGTTAATATTCAGATTTTCCATTTGCCACCAACTGAGACCTTGAAATTTTTTGGATAACTAAGTTATTTTATTATGGATGTACGCGATTTGTGTATAGATACACTTATACACAGCCAGTTGACGTCACAAGCCCAGATAATACAAATTCAATTTTGGTGGTTTTAATTGTTTATTTCTCACCAAATAATATCACGACTTGATTCAATAAAATCAATACTTGGATAGTAACACAATTTTTTTCAATATTTTAGTCTTTTTCCTTAGTAAATTTAATTTTTCACTATTTCGTAGCGCAAACTAATATGGCGAATCAAAATTTATACGTTTGCCCACCTCGCAATCGGTGACCATTTTTGAAAAACTGTTGCAATGATAAATTTTAATTTGACAAGAGCATCACGAATAAATAGGAAATTTATTTTATAAAAAATTATAGAAAAACTAATGAAATTGTATAGTAATCAAATTAACGTTTTAAATATAATTAATATATCAAATTAAAATTAATTGCGGTTGCAGATTACTTAGGCAGGACATATCTAAAAATGTTCTTTTTTTTAGCTGAAAAACTTAACTGTCAAATTTTAAATTTAACCCATTAGAACCTCTTATAAGAAAAACGTGTTTATTAGGATGAAAACTGTTAGAAGGCAATATAAAATTTGATATTTGTTGGGAAGGCAAATTTTAACCCACAGAGAAAATCGGATTTAAATTAGTGATGAAATGTCCAAAAGTTCAATCAAAAGATTTAAACTTTTTTGAAAAAAAGTGAACAATTTTTATGATAAATATTTAATTAAAAAATCCTATGATTTTTATTTGATTCTTACTTTATCTTTATTTATTTTTTTAATTAATCAGCTTCTATGTTTTTTTTTGTTTGATGATTTCGGAATTTTTATTAATTATATCAGTTTACAATATTATTTTGAGGACTAATTATTTTTTTTTATTTCAATATTTGAATGATGATGATGATGATTTTTTTTTCATTAATAATTTTATTTATAAAAGAAATGTTGGTGAAAGATGAAATTATGAATGATTTTTTTTCTAATTTTACTTTTATTTTTTTTATCATTTACTTTTTTTATATCATTGTATAGTCATAGTAATAATAACTTTTATATCAATACCACAATATTTTTTATAGAATAAGAAAATTATTGTTCTTATTTTCTAAATCCATTAAATTTGTGTGATTTGGGTGAGTTTTAATTTAAAAAATTCATGATGATTTTGTAGTCAAAATGTATAAAAAATGAGCTATTTACTTGTTTTTGTTTGTATAAATTAGTATTTGTGTTGATGAATATTATTAAGATAAATGAATGTTTAATATTTTACAATTGATTTTTTTTTTGTTAATGCAAAGAAATGAATTCTGTTTCCTTGTATTTTTTAAATTTGCTTATGAATGCAAGAATTGTTTCATGTTTCAAGGTTACACTTTGAGTTTTTTTTATCAGTTGTTCATGATGACGTATCGATAATGGGCGCTTGATCTGCAGCAGTTGAACCATTATTACTGCTAGACAGTTCGTTTTCGTCTTGTGTGGTAGGCTTGTTCTCATCTTCTGATACTTTCATACGTTTTGATGCATTTTGCACAGCTGAGTCGGATACGTCTGATTCATCGGGAACATTAATTTCATTAGCTGTACGTTTTTGAGCGGTTGTTGAATTACTACTTGAAGCCATACCACAATCAACTGGAATATTTTTATTAAATCGGACAATAATTGCGGTCATATTATCGCATCCTGTACCATCACCCATTGTATTTGGAGCTAAGCAATAATCAAATAACTGAAAAAGCAAATATCTTATTAAAGTGATTTTTATAAGAGGAAAATACAATTTTTACCTCTTCACAAACTTTTGTCAATTTAATTTTAGGATTCTCCTGTAGTTTGGTTTTAACAAATTTAACCACATCCTCTGATGTCATAAAGTTCCAAATGCCATCACAAGCCAGCACCATAAACTCATCTTGTGGTGTGAGTGTTAGTCGTTTAATATCTGGTAATGCAGATATCATTTGTTCTTCTGGTGGTAAATCCTTATTCTAAAAGAGTTATATTATATAATTTTTTTATTTTTCACATAACATGTTAGGTTTTATTACTGTTTTATAGCCATGATCTCCAATTGCTCGTGATAAATTAAGTCCACCATTGACACGTCCATCTAAAGTAACACGACCACCAGCTTTTTTAATGCGCTCAAACTCAATTTGATCTTCGGGTTTATGATCTAAACTCATTTCAATTGTTTCTCCAGCACGACAAATAATGCATCGTGAATCACCTTTCAAAGAAAAAAAAAGCGTAAGTTTTAAAATATTAGTCGAATTTAATGAATAGCAACTTACCAGCATTAGCAACATAGAGTTCATTATCCCGAATGAGAGCAACCACAGCTGTACATCCACTATCTTTTCCTGGTTCATCAGCCATGTTGTTCATGAATTCCTCATCTTCTTCAGTTAACATATCTTCTTCCTCCTTTAAAATTATTTCTATATTTTATTTTGTCAAATATATATGACAGTTACATTTTTACCTCTTCAGTGTCAAGTTCTTCCAAATCTGCATCTTCTTCACCATCTTCTGTGTCTGAGTTTTCTAATAATAGAATGAAAATTAAATATGATTGATAAAATTATTAAATTTACTATTATTGTTTACCTTCTTCTAATGCATCTTCATCACTTTCATCTGTACTGGAATCAACTAATTTATTTTCTGTGTTAGCATTTCCAACGGCTGCAGTACTCGAAATACTGTTATTTGATACTGTTGTTGTTGTGGTTGATGCACTATTGACATTATCTCCTCCATTGTTTGTATTACTTGATACTTCACCGTTTTCAAAAACACCTGAACTTGACGATGAAACACCTTCGGAAACATTTTTTGTGGTAATAACTTCGCTTGAGCCACAAACAACATCACCATTTGTCACAGATTCCGAAACGACAGGTTGCTTCTTTGTTGTGGAGGATTGACTGACTTCAGGAACGGATTCTGATGCATTATTTGTAAGTTGGTTATTTGATGATGAACTATCTGGCTGATTTCCAGTTTGTTCTGAGTCAATAGCTGAGTTATCAATTTTACCACTGGAACTACTCACTGTAGCATCGTTGTCATCTGATGAAATACCTGAAGTAATGGCGCCAGATGATGAACCCGTTGAGGACGATGCTGATAAGGAACCACTACTACTATTGCCGCTTCTCGCAGATGAGGCAACAGAAGATGTGCCACCATTGACATTCACATGAGATGTGGATGAACTTGAAGCGGAACTACCACCAGCTTTTTCATTTCGAGCTGATTTCAAATATGGTGAAACTGGTTTTGCACATTCCTCAATGCTTTGTTGTAATCTACTTAATGCAGGACTTAATGCAACTCCATGTTTTTCTTTGTATTTTTCCAAAACATCTCTCAATGGCATACTTGCTTCATTGTACAAATCAGCAATATTTTCATCGTCTTCTTCTTCACTTTCTTCCGGACCAATGTCAGGATTTTTCTTTGCAAGTAATTTTAGTTCCTCAATTACCTCAGGTTCCAATAGTGTCAAATCAAATCCGATAAACGCATCCTTTAGGGCCTTTTCAAAGTCACCAGCTTTGTATGCATCTAGTTTTTTCAAGTAATCTGGTAGTTTTTGAGCGCAATAAGCTGAAACCTCGGCACCACCATGTCCATCGTAAACAGCCCAAAATGACGTATTTGTGTCAAAATCTAAAATAGCGTTGTGTGCATCCTAAAAATAAATAAAAATATTAATGAACACCGGTTTATTTGATTATGTGTGTATATAAATTATATGAGGAAAAAAAATGTCGACGAGAAATGCGGGGCATGTCAATTACGAAAAAATGCTTCAACTTTTATTATATTTTTGTATCTACATTTTGCACTCTTACATTAAATGAATTAAATTAAAGGTAATTTTATAGATAAACACAAGATTTTCACAATGCATTACCTCTTGTGAGACCCGCCAGCCTTGCATAGAGCTAGCTCCAAATGAAAACACCTTATTTTCACCTTCGCTAGAAATTTTTTCTGTTATCGGTTCACTTAAGTATGCGCCCATTTTATGGACACTCAAGTACAAATATTTAAAGTAGTTGAGTTAAAGTTTTGTTTAAACTCGTAAAATTATTCTTTTATTCATGTAAAATGTGTTAAATTTAATGAAACAAAAGCGCGTTGCTCGTGCCAATAATAAAATGTAGATTTTTATGGAACGCCGCAATTTGACAGTTCCAATCTCGCAAGCGGTTCCCATCTCGCAATCGGTGAGCAATTTTATGTTATTTAAATGTTCAGTCGGTTAATTCGAATTACTGGACAAAAATCCTTAAAACCATGGAAAAACTTGACCTGTTCATGTGAAGAAATGTAATTCTGTTTTTTAAGTACTTTTTGTGTAAAAATTCTTGAAAATTTTATGATTAAGGGCTTTTGCAATAATTAATTTCGGTACCAATTTCACATTAATTCATTTCATTTCGATTTTTTAGAGAATTTTCTAGTATTTTTCTGCTTAATAAAGTATCAAATTTGTTTAATAAAATCGTTTATTACGTTTTTTATTTAGTTATTCTGGCGAATCGGATTTTTTTTCAAAATAAAAATCACTAAATAACTTTAACGTTTTTTCTAAAACACAATTCAAATAAAATTTGGGTTGACTCGTCACTATTATTTTCAAACACAGCCCCGTTGTTTAGCGCGTTCGAAAAAATATTCCTCGTAACAAAATTGGACTTTTCCTGGAATTTTCTCTATAAAAACTAACTGCAATGCAGGAACCCGCGCAAGAAGATCCACGTCCGGAAAAGTCTCTTGGCCTTTTAACTCGTAGATTCGTTGAATTAATGTTATCGAGTGAGAATGGGATTCTTGATTTGAAACAGGTAAAATCAAAATAATCATAAATATTGAATTCATTTCAACATAAAAAACTTCTTTTTGATAATAAGGCTGCAATTTTATTGAATATAACACAAAAACGGAGAATATATGATATAACAAATGTTCTGGAAGGTGTCGGCTTAATACGAAAAGCAAATAAAAACTCTGTACAATGGCTGTAAGTGTAGAGCTCGTGTTTTGAATAATTGGCGGGATCTTAAAAATAAATATTTTCATTATTTTCAGGGGATGTGCAGGTGGAACTGGACAGGAACAGGGTTTACTCGAAAGCACAAAAATCCAAATGATTCGACAACAGATGTTTAAGGCACATGAAGAGGAACTAGATCGACATTTACGGTATATTCGTCAAAATTTAAAGACAACTAAAAATGATCCAATTAATCGGTCACTTGCTTATGTAACTCGAGATGACTTGCACCGATGTTATGGCAATGAGAAAACTGTTTTAACGATAAGAAATCATAAGGAAGTACACAAACCTGGTCTGTTAACTGACGATAATGAGGGTAATGTTGTGTTAAATCGAGCTTTAATTGTGACTTCGGAAGGACAGCTGGATGTCCGATTAGTGTCAACAACAGGAAATTCGTACAAAACAATTGAAAAACCGACTGTAAATAACGAAGGAGATACAAATAATAGTCAATCATCGTCATCCCAAGAAAACATTTTGAACCAACGGGTCTCAAAGCGGAAACAAGACTTATCTTCCTTAAGAAAGAAACGAAAAAAGGAGATTGAAGATAGTGTCCAAGAGAAAACTTCTTCAGAGAGTGAAACAGAAACCGATATTGAATTGAAAGAATCGGCATGTGTGATTTTAGGTGAAGTCGTTGATCCGAGCAAGGAGAAATTTGCATTGCGTGAGTTCGAATGTTAGTTACTTTAATATTTGTATAGGTTTTGATTAATTTTACCTTTTTCCTCTCTTCTCTAATTTCAATAGTAAATCCAGCCATGATTAGATTGAATCCACCTGCAGACACAGAATACCAAGCTTTTAGTTTGTATGATGACGAAGGAATAATTGAATTATTTGATATCCCGTGTAAGACTGAAGCTGAAGGCAAACGATATGACGATGGAGATACAAATAGTACTGGAACATGTAGTCAAGACTTTGTATGATACAAAGAAATCATACAATTAGAAATCAGTAAATACCAAATTTTTTAGCATTAATCAACCAATTTTGTGAATAAAATTGTAATTTAACCGAAAATTTTGATTGTTTTCAATTTCACCTGCGTCTATGTTCAAGTAAGCCTTGCATTTAATAACAAAATTTCATGGCAAAATAAATAAATAATGAACATAAAAAAGCATAAACTTTCAACTAAAAAGTCCTACAAAATTATTAACTCATTCTCAGGCCTCTTGTTAGGCATTGTAATCACGTATGGACTTTACTATCTCTTCACCACTCAATTCAAATTAAATCCAGTTAACGCAAAATGGGTTTTTACTATTCTTGGAATATTTTTATCAGTTGGATGTTGTATCAGTACAGATTTTCGATGTTCAATCTTCTTATTTCTACCTCAATTTTTTAGTAAACGCGGTCGAACAGCATTAATTGCATATGCCTTCGCCTTAAGTTTGACAGGTCCAACAAAAAATATCATTTTAAACATGGATTTAATGGGACATTCTTTGAATTGTGCAGAAAATGAATTAAAAGAAGCCTTGAATGGTGTTTTGATGATGGCTCGATCACCGTTCATCGCCATTAAACAAGCAATCGTAAGTGTGTTACATGAAATGAAGAAAGTAATTGAAAAAATGAGGGGGGAAGTAATGAAAATTGTTAAAGTTTTATATGCTATCAGTAAGTTTTTAGATAATTTTTATAATAAATGTTAACAATAAAAAATCTCAGTTAATTCAATACAAAAATCATTCAAGTGGCTGCATGATGTTGTGAATGTTTGTAACGATTCTTCAGGGACTCCATCTCAACGTTGCCTTAATGCATTTAATGAGGCTTTTGTCACATGTCGGTATGGATTTAAATAATAATTCAATTGAATACTAATGTGAACCCTGTTCTTCATAGTAATTCTTCTGGAATCATACCATATTTGTGTGGGTCGTTACAAAATTTTGATTATGTCTGTAATGGAGTAAAATTATTGGATCACATGTGTGAATTCATGCTTTATGTGAAAGAAAGTATCATTAATCAGATATCCGATGAAATACGAGATTACATTGAATCGATTACAAAAATATTCAAAGTGAAAATTGAAATTGATCATGATTATGCATTTGAGACAAACGCCTCAAGAGGTTTTAAAACAGTCTGGTCAGATATTTTGAAAGACATCGATGATCAGATAGAACACGTGATTAAGTATTTCAGAATTTCAATCACACTTGGACTTGTATTCTTTATTTTGATGATTTTTAAGTAATTTTTGTTCTTGAATATTTTTATGAATTTTCAAATAAGTTTTTATTTTAGAATTGAACATTATCGCAGAAAATATTTGAGGAGTGATCAATTTAATAATATCTACATTACGAAAAATGTCATAAAAATCGATAAAATGTTTATAACAATGAATCAAGAACCTTTACTTCCATTGAGACGTGGTGAAAGGCAAAAATATGTTTCGGTAAGTATGAATCAAATTTTTAATTGGAGAAAAAAGATAAAATTGTTCAAAAAATACTATGTCTTATGAATATGGCCACAATCAGCTAAAATAGCTCTGTAGACCATTCATACGCACGTCCAAATTGTGGCCCAAGTCATGAAATGCAAAAAAAGTATCAGCTTTGATACTATAAGTAATCTGAATCATCAAGTTTTATTTTCCATATTGGTTTTGACTGGCTTAATGCTAATATTATTTTTTCCTAGCTCAATTCATGTCGTGTCGCTAAATCAGAATGTTACAAACTTTATAGTGCCTTTGTCATGCTCTCACTTAGCACAGTACAAATTTTAGCTACATTAGCTATCGATCATTCACTGTATTGGCTCCTTGCCCAGATACGATATCATGGACGTAAAATTAAACCAATTTCCTCTTCAAACACCATTCATTTTCATGTTCATGGTTCTGGAATTTTAGCAGAAATGTTTCAAGGAATGGGAAATGCTATGAATCCCATGACAAAATCATATGCAATTGATACAGTCGCATGTTTACCGAATCCAATTGAGCCTAATTATGAATTTTATCAGAAAATTTGTAGCATAATAGGAATAGTATGGGTTTTGTTACTCTTGGAACCGTATGGTTTGAGAATCCGACAGAAAATATTGGAATATTATTATCCCAAGAGAGCAGAGGAACGTGCTATTTGGTTGTACAATGAAATTATGAATAAAAGAAGGTTGTTTGTCAAGATGGCGCGGCGAAAAGCAAGAAAAAAGTATTTGAAAGATAAAGCAGGAACACATGGATACAATATGAGGATAATTGAAATATGGAAGAAAATTTTAAAGTTTTTTTCCTTGATAAAGTATAAATGTAAATTGTGCGGAGACACTTTCACAAAGTAACTTTTTTTTTTAATTTTTACTCTTCAAATTAAATTTATGTCTAATTTCATCCCAAAGTTACTCCATGTTAACGGATTGCATTCAATCAAAATGTAACGGTCGATATTGTTTTGACTGCTTTGATAAACTCAAAGGCACATGTCCCCTGTGTATGGATCCAGTAACGTACGGCGATATGAGTGATTACTCCGAGGAATGGGGATCAACTGACGAAGAAGATTTTCATGTTGAACGATATTTAAAATATAAAGTTAAATGAATATTTTTTAATCAAAGACACAACCTAAAATTTTGTTACCTTAGCAACATGAATTTTGTTGATAATAATAAAAAAATATTTCGATTGCATCAACATTTTTCAAACGACAACTTTTAAAATGTTTTGGGGATTCAGTGAAGCAATTGATTTAATTGCAGAATATCAGAAACATATCAATCCTGATAAAAATGAATTTAATATTCTCTTATATGGGGGTGGTGATCCCCGATTTATCCTCTCAATTCTATCCAAATCATATATGAGGGATGTGAAGCTGAATATTTACGTTGTTGAAGGTTGTATTGAACTTGTGGCTCGTTATATGGCCTTAATCTCAGTTGCACTTGAACCTTCAGAAGAACTTAGTGTTAAAGCAAAAACTCACCTTTATATGGATATTTTCGGAAATGCCTTGATACGCCCGGCTTCACATCAATACATCTGTAGCAAAGCAAAATTCCTTCGTAAGATTTTAACAGAACCAGAAATTTCTGAAAACAGCATCTTCAATTTCGAGAATCTGAAGTATAAAGAACGTGACCAACTCGAAAATGCATTTGAGTTTTGGACTAATAAACCAGGATATGTGTTTGATATAGGAAAACATTGGGAGATGCGTCTCCGGCATGAATTAGGAGTTCGGTATGATTCTAGAAATGGTGTTTTTGATTGGGATTTGCAATTGCGCTTAAAGGAATATGGTGGTAAAACTATAACAAGTCAAGAATATAATTTATTTCGTGAAAGTGGCATTGCTTTTACGTTTCCTGAATTTGAACAAACCTTTCCTAATAAAACTCTGGCTGTGGCGTTATGCAAAAATGGAAATAGTTACTTCCATCGAGGATGTGTTGGAGATATCACAGTTGGACCATTCATCCCATATGGAGTATCATGCTCTGATGAAAAAATGTTGAAACAACAACATGGTGTAGGGCAATTTCGTGCAACAGACATAACAGAAAGAAATTTATATCAAATAATGTATGAGATTCAAGAAAAAATGGAATATGTTCATGATCCGAAAAATGTGCATGCTTATGGATCAGTAAAACTTGCAAATGTTGCCATAATTTCCAGTACTGGTAATGATGAAAATGTGATTCTACATGAATATAATAAACCGATGATCAAAACAAATGGAATCAAAATACATTTCATGTCAGTTGAGGATGTGCTTCAGTTACATGAAAAACCAAAATTTGAAATGAAATTTGATATCACATTCGTTGCTGCAAACTATTTTACATTTTTAAAGGAAAGTCACATCAAACTTTTAAACGATAATTCAATGCTTTTCTTTGAAACTCGTAAATACTCAACAATGACTAAAAAAGAAATAGCTGATTTCCTTGCACAGATCAAAGAGTATGCTAAGAAAATTGGATTGGATCCCATTACAAACTTTTCTATCAATTTACCGCAATCTCTCATTAAATACAAATTTAATAATATTTCAAAATAATTCGAAAATTTTATAATATGGAATAATTTTAACACTTAACATAATAAAGTTTTATGATGACGCAATTTCTGTTAATGGTACCTCAAGATATTCAGCTAACTTTTTAGCTTTCTGCACTAACATCCCTAGATTTACACTCTGATTTGCATAAAGACACAGTAATAAATTGACAACTTGTGTAATAGCTACATTTCCACCTTCACATTGCAATACCAACATTTTTAGTGAGTTTTCTTTCAATGCCATTCGTCCGTGTTTCTCATAAACTGCCCAAATGTTACTGGCAATTGCAGCACTTTGAAGTGAAATGTTGGAACCTCCAGTTGATTGACCAGAATATGCAAGTAAAGCACCTTCGTGATTTAGGAGAAGCGTATTTTCAACACCACCTGTATTAGCTTGACTGAGCACTTGCATTAAAGCCTATTTAAGAAAAAAACAGTGTGTATTCAAAATTAGTAAAATTTATTTCAGAATCAAGAATAAGATGAATTACTTTTGGTTTTAACATTTTTAGAAGTTATTGATTGTTGTTTTAACTTTTATTGCACAAATCGATGTTAAAGATTTCAGTTTTATTCGGATACTTTTTTTATTTTGATCGAATTATCAAATTTTATTGTTTGTTTTGATTAGAAGTTTTACAATGCGTCAATCGAACAAATCTAATAAAATTCAAAATAAACGATGCGTTTTTTTATTTCAAAAATTTTATTTTCTATTATTTAATCATTCAAAGGCAATCCATATCTTTGATGAATAGATTTGACGGTAACTGATTTAATTGTAGCTAATTCTCCAATAATAATCTGAGTCGCATCCTTAACATCGTTATAGTTATGAAGTAATTCCATTTGTTCCTCGCGCAATTTTGTAACATCTCCGAATGACTTTATTTCTTCGTCTAATTTTGAAATTTCGTTTTTAAGATTTTGTATTTTAATATTTTCATTTTTCTGTGACTCTAGTGATAAAATTTTATTTTCTCCCGACATTTTTATTATTTAAATTGAGATCAACTCAAAATATTTTGAGTTGAGTATACGTAGATTACCGTATACAGTAGAAAAAATTTTGTCTCTGAATTCCATTATATAGCAGTATTACTGCTCTATAATGGAAATTCAAATTACCCGTTAAGGTGTTGCC
>LN483377.1:0-36966 GCA_900002565.1 Culicoides sonorensis
GAGCGTAGGGTCCGGGGGGTCCGAAAAACCTCTCCCCGAGGCTGAAAAGGTCGTTGATGAGGTCGTTGATAACTTCAGCCTAGTGGTACAGTGAAGGATTAGAAAATGGCCAAGAGCGATAAATATTGAAGGTTCTCTTCATTATTTGCAATGCCTTCTATGTTTTTAAGTTTAGAACACATAAAATTAGGTTACATGAAAAACAGACTACAAAACGGAAAAAAATAAAAGTAATCCAAGTCAGGATGGAAATAAATACATTTTACATGTCAACTTTTCCTGTCTTGACTGTCACACAATTATATTAGTTCATTGTATAAATAATTTTATCTGTATACAGAAAAACATAAACGACAAAGCATGGCGAAAAACAACAAGCGTATCATGATATCACACACACACAGTACATTATGCTCTAGTTATTATTACTAGTATTCTTTTAACTTGGAATGGAAGAATGCAAAGTTAGAGGATATAAAAAAAAATATAAATAAACAGGGAATGTCACAACAATATGAATGAAAATGGCAAAATAAATCGAAATATTTAAATGAAAAAAAATGAGAAAAAAACTCTTTACTTGTTCAATTCAAGGGACGTACGTAGCATAGGAGTATGATTGCACTTATATGATGCCATGAAAGGATTAAATGAGAAAAATGTTATCTAACATTGTACTGGAAGTGCTGATTCAATGACTTCAATATCGATTTTGACTGAAAATAAGAGTCGTCTTATTAGAATAAGGGTCTCTTTAATTCTGGGGCTCTTCAATTCTAGGTAGAAAACACGAACAGAAAATCAGTATACCTTTGTCTACTTTAGCATCACAATTTTCATTCTGATCAGGTAAGCATATTGTGCAAGAAATCGTATGAAAATTTACATCACCTAAAATGAACATCTGACATGAACAATTCACTAAGCGAGAATTTTTAGTAAAATTTTTTAAGAGTGCAGGCGATTAGACTCTTGGTAAAATTATTTTAGTTGCTTCATTGGTCCAGTGGTTAAAGCATTCGCTTTGTAACAGGATGGCTTGGGTTTCGATACTCAGAGCGGAAAATCAGCAGTACTATATACTGTTGTTTTCTCCTGATTGGATTGTGTAGTGCGATAAAAAGCAGAACACACACCATGGAACTTGATCACAAGCTGGTACCAATCTGTATAGAGCAGAAAAAAATTGATACTACCGCACCGTGGCAAGATACTCCACTATTTGTACGCAGCAAAAAGTAGAGGTCTTTAGGATAAGCCGATAAAGTAGAGCATTATCAAAATAATTTGCAATATGAAGATAAATAGATTTAAGTTTCATGTAGATGAAAGACATACCTTCAATGATCCATTGTGGGTCACTGGTGGTCTTATGAAGAGAAAAAATAAATTAACATTTAAAAAGAATATGATTGGATGCTTTGACCAGACCAAATTTTCAACATATTAAGATTTTATTCGATCAAAGTTCTTTCAAAGGAGCTTCTCTCAACATTTCATTGAAAAAGTCAGGTCTTATTCCTTGTTTTTTTTCCTTTCATTTTATCATTGTACTTTTTTATCTCACACATTTTTTCACCCAGATCTGGAGTGTTACTGATATGAATTTCAATTTGAAATGAAATGAGTGAAACCGAGGGTGCTCTTTCATATCATTTGCATTTAAAGACATTTTTTTGTCCCTTATTTTATTTTCAAATTTTGGTTATATCTTATTTTTTTTTTATTTTTGCCACTTACTCTTACTTACACTTTGTGTTATATTTTTCGTGTTGATTCCGCGAATGTCATGTTCAATTTCGTTCGTTACCTAGATATTATTTTTTCTCTGTTTTATTTCACTTTATTTACTTGTAAGCCGTGTTTTATCACTGTCTCAATCAAATAACTAGGGTGGATTCAAATTTCAATGAAATCTCATGTATAAAAAGGTTAAAATCACGAGACATCCTATAAAAGAAAATAAGTTTGAGTACAGTAATCAAGTAAACTTTTCATTTGGAATCAAAACCCCATTCCATTGCACATCCAATTTAATATTTTCGTAAAAGGAACACACAAAAAAAAGGAAAATTTGGTTAAAATGTACACAAACAAAAATTAATGCGAACAAATCCTTAAAATATATTCATGTTCTATCTTACCACACCTTTTCTCGTTTAAATGTTGTTGTTGTTGTTGCCTTTTTATTTTATTTTCATTTTATTTTTCGTCACAATTTTACCACAAAAACTGTCAAACTATATTTAACATGAGACATGGGACACCCAACACAGAAATGAAAGAGAAGAAAATAAAAATTTCACCCCCTAATTGGTATTCTAGTCGTAAAAAGGTGTCATGTGCATGGAATTTCAAATAAAAAAAAAGAAAATTTTCCTTTTAAATATATAAAAATGTACGTTTTTTCTGTCCTATTTCTAGTTCTAATGACATTTGACTATGAACTTTGGGATGAGGGTGCATTGAAGAGTGATAAGATACCTTTCTTGTCAAATGAAATCATGCTCGTAAGTGAAATGTCACTAAATTGACATGGAATCACGATGAAAAGATTTTTTTTGTCCTGTAATCTTAAGTTACTTAACCCTGTTTCGAGTCATCTCATTTTACTTGTAATGAGAGAGAGAATCGAAAATAAATTAATGAAAGATTTTATCCATTTGACAAATTTCACTTCAATTCATTCCATAGACACACACACTCATATTACACAGCTCAGTAAACAAAGAAAATGTAAGAACAAAAAAAATTCTGCAATGTAATCGATTTTTCATGTATCCTTCGTTTTTCTCCCTTTTTAGCATAACAATGTTTTTTATTCAACTTTTTTTCTTGTTATTTTTTGACATTTTCAGTTCAAATACAAAAAAAAAGTAAGTTATCGAGTAATAAATGATGACGACAACAAAAGTCCTGGATCTTGTAGCCGTTTGCAATGAAAGTTACGATAACAATGTTTCAAATGAAATGAATAGAAAAAAAAATTTCATTTTGTCTAGGACTTTTTTTTTTATTAAAAAATGTATTTTGAATGAAACTGAAATGAATACAAGGCATTACATAGATTTTCTCAGTATGATTTATTGCTTTAATTTTGGTGTCGTTTCACTTGTAAAAGTAAAACATCAAGCTTTCAATCTATTGCAATGAATACAATTTTTTATGATCATGTTCGAATGAATGATTGTTTGACTCTTATTTAAGGGATTTTATTGGGTTTTTTTTATGTTAAATTTTTATTGATTGATTGAATTGATGATTTGACTTTTAATCTCAATTGACAGTTGAATGTAAATTTGATGAATTATTTGAAGGATTTACTTTTAATTGTCCCTATATGACCCGAAATAAGTTATTTTGATGATTAAAGGGTAAATTTACTTACAACTGTCATTTAAATTGAAAAAATTTTAAATTTTCTTGAATTAGTGACAAGATGGAGATGGTCTTCAATGTTTATCAAAAAAAGAAAGAATATGGAAAGATTTAAATGGAAAATTATATGAACTGTTTCATTACTGTCAAATTAAATTTGACGTTTAACTGTCAAACCTCATTTTGACGTTTAATTTTCAAATTTAACATTTAAAACCTAAACAAAGTTTATTTTGTCAATTGGTCATCAATGTTCAAGGAGTAACCAGTCAAAATCTGGTTTTTAGAACATAAAAAATTCAAATGTCAAGTCATCTGTCAAACGATCTGTCAAAAGTACTTCTGACTGTTATGAAACCGGGAGTTAAAAGGTGAAAAAAACTTCAATGACTAGAAAATCAAAATGGAAATTCGGTGGAATTTCTCAAAACATTCTGATTACTTTCTAACAAAATTTGACGTCTTGCTGTCAAATTTGACATTTAAATTATCATTTTCAATTAAACAGAGCAAATTTTATATTGACATATATTTATATTGATTGAGAACACTGTTTCTAGTGCAAATGTCAAACCATCTGTCAAACGACCTGTCAGAATGTTTCAATTTTTTTCAAAAAAGACGTTAAATTTTTGAAAGAAAAACGTTGGAAGTGAAAAAATTCAGCAACCTTATTGTTAAGCATATATTTTCATGAAAATTCATTTAAAAACCTTTCTCTGAAGCAATTTCATTCATTTCAATTCATATCCCCATTTAATATCATCTCACACCCCGAAACGATCCTTTAACGACTTGATTATTATTCTTTTTTTTTTTAAATTAAAATGAAACAAAACACAATTCACTGTTCGTACGTTAAAACACTAAACCTTAAAGTGAAGAGGAGTATCGTCTCAGTTCCTTTGCCACACAATTTCAAACATGAGTAATAAAATATTTCTAACTACTGACATGATTTATTTTACCCAGTTGATGATTTATTACAACAACAGGAGTCTATTTTACTGTTATAATTCTGCTAGAATGTGAGACATCAACCATGAAAATTGTGTCTGTGTGTGTGTGCACGTATGGTTATTTAGATTAACTCCTTTTTTCTTATTATAAAGTTTATAGTTTGTATGTGATCGTTATGGGAAAATGGGATTTAACGAGTTTATTAATTCATCTTTCGTGTTACGTGAATTATTTTGCATTTCATTCCTTTTTTTTTATAAAAAATAAATCATATCGAGGTCAAATTCACTTCAGACTTACTTGCAGGCAAAAATTGTAATGAAATTCCATTATAACACTAATAAACATCAGAAATTTAGTATTAAAATTCTTATAACGAATAACAATTAGGATTTTTGATTCTATTGTTAGCTCTTCCACGCCCGATACAATCATTTATTAATAAATACCAGCACTTTTCATATAAATCCATACAAAATTCTAAAAATATGTATAATGGAAAAAGGGGTATCACATGATTTTATTATTATATTTAACATTATAAGCTATAAAAGTACAAATACAACAACAACAACAACAGGAGTAAAGGCAATAAAAACTTTATATAATAAAACACAATACGGCCGCTTTTTGTATTAACTTGAGCACACACACACACCGATTCGATGATGATGATGCTTTTGAGTACAACACCGGAGAATTATAAAAAGAAGATTTTGTATAAAGGCAGGTTTATTCGGCTATAAAATGTGTGTTTTTATGTTTATTGCATTGAATTACCTTATTTTTTTTTTCAGTATTTGTATGTATAAAAGAATATTTTATGTTTTGAAAACAAGAGCAAGGCAAATTATTTATTTTAAGGTTTTAAGCGTACATTGAAAAATATGTGTATTAAAAATACGGAGAGCTGTTATAAATTTTAGATAATGAAAACAAAGAGCACTAAAAGACTACAATAAAAGCAGACACAGAAATTTTGATGTTGGCCCAGGTTTTTTTTTGTTATTGTCTTTAAAAAGAAGTATACAATGAATTCTATTTTTATGTACATTGAGGGAATTGTTTAGAATATTAAGCTTTTAAATATTAAAATGACATGATTTTTAAAACGTTTTTATTTTTAATCACATCTCCTATGAGACACTCAATTTCTTATGACGAATTATCATTTTATTATGAATGACAATTTTAAATTTTGGCATTTCATCAATTTGATATTCACATCATCTTTGGGATGTATTCTGAGATTTATCTTTTAAAATTTGAATTTCAAATTGGAAAATTACTATAAAAAATGAGGTTTTAAAGGGATTTGAAGTAATGTCGAAAGAGTCGCCGGTTATGAAAAAAAAGTCACCACTGACGAAAATAAAAAAAAGTAAAAAAAACACCAAATTTGTATTGGTAACAGAGAGTTTTCAAACTCTAAAAATAACCCAGTTAAACCAAAACGCACTAAAAAGGAGGAAATAAGGTTTAAAAGGAAAATCTAATGAGAAATCAAAGTTTAACTCTTAACTGGCCAATTTTTAGTTTAAAATATTCTTAGCCAGGAATAAAACCCTCTCCCATTTCAAATATATAAAATTTATCAATCTAGAATACTCTAAAAGTCATATAGATGCCAATTTTTCTCTTGAAATTGTGATGATTTATTCTTTTAATTTTCACATTTTCTTTGATAGTTTTATATAAAAAATCATAATGACAAAAAGAATAAGTTGGCTTTGGAGAGTGATTTCTGACTATTTACTACTATGATTTCAAACAAATTCCTTGGAAATAGGCACTAAACGTTATTGATATTTCATTTATTTTATTTACTTTATTCAATGAACTTTTCAATTTTTAAACAAAAAAGAAAAATTATCATAAATTTTGACGTTATTATTTATACGAATTATTGTGATTGCAAATTGTAATATTTATACAGCATTTTATAAGGCATATTTGATGTGGCTCATAACTAAAAATTGGCCAGTTAAGAGTTAAACTTTGATTTCTCATTAGATTTTCCTTTTAAACCTTATTTCCTCCTTTTTAGTGCGTTTTGGTTTAACTGGGTTATTTTTAGAGTTTGAAAACTCTCTGTTACCAATACAAATTTGGTGTTTTTTTTACTTTTTTTTATTTCATAATTTTTAGTTTTAGGTTTGTAAAGTTCATTTTTTTTTTATTTTGTTATACACCAAACACAGCTTCGATAATGCAAATAATGTCCATGTATAAGTTATTTAACATCAATTCATACATGTTACGATGATTTTTGATAAATGCAAAAATTATCAATTATGTTACAAGAATTGGATAAGAGATATCATTTCATGTTCAAAATTCATGTATATGACCTACATTAAAGTTGTTCAGTTTTTCGAGCTGAAAATTTTGGTGTAGAAAATTTTTACGTACAGCTCCATACGTCTATAGGGTTGTACGGTAGGTCCATTTTTTTGTATGGGGACCCCAATTTTTTTTGAGTGTGGGACCATCAGGGTCAAAAATGATGAATATTTGCAGAAGAAACTAGGGGTCTATTTTGAACGACAACGGAGATATGGGCGTTACCGACAGAATAACGAAGAAATATGAAAGGTTACAACATATTAACTGTATTAATAAGAGATATCATTTCATGTTCAAAATTCATGTATATGACCTACATTAAAGTTGTTCAGTTTTTCGAGCTGAAAATTTTGGTGTAGAAAATTTTTACGTACAGCTCCATACGTCTATAGGGTTGTACGGTAGGTCCATTTTTTTGTATGGGGACCCCAATTTTTTTTGAGTGTGGGACCATCAGGGTCAAAAATGATGAATATTTGCAGAAGAAACTAGGGGTCTATTTTGAACGACAACGGAGATATGGGCGTTACCGACAGAATAACGAAGAAATATGAAAGGTTACAACATATTAACTGTATTAATAAGAGATATCATTTCATGTTCAAAATTCATGTATATGACCTACATTAAAGTTGTTCAGTTTTTCGAGCTGAAAATTTTGGTGTAGAAAATTTTTACGTACAGCTCCATACGTCTATAGGGTTGTACGGTAGGTCCATTTTTTTGTATGGGGACCCCAATTTTTTTTGAGTGTGGGACCATCAGGGTCAAAAATGATGAATATTTGCAGAAGAAACTAGGGGTCTATTTTGAACGACAACGGAGATATGGGCGTTACCGACAGAATAACGAAGAAATATGAAAGGTTACAACATATTAACTGTATTAATAAGAGATATCATTTCATGTTCAAAATTCATGTATATGACCTACATTAAAGTTGTTCAGTTTTTCGAGCTGAAAATTTTGGTGTAGAAAATTTTTACGTACAGCTCCATACGTCTATAGGGTTGTACGGTAGGTCCATTTTTTTGTATGGGGACCCCAATTTTTTTTGAGTGTGGGACCATCAGGGTCAAAAATGATGAATATTTGCAGAAGAAACTAGGGGTCTATTTTGAACGACAACGGAGATATGGGCGTTACCGACAGAATAACGAAGAAATATGAAAGGTTACAACATATTAACTGTATTAAAAACGACATTCAAGAAATAAAATCGACATTTAAGAAAAAAATGTACTGTGGGCGGTCATGCGGTCCGTATGTGCCAATCATTGAAAAAATGTCGCTTAAAATTTGAAAAAATGTCGCCAATAATTGAAAAAAGTCACCAATCATAAGAAAAATGTCGCCAATCATTGAAAATGTCACCTGACCAATATGGTCGACATACTCAAAAAGGCCACTCAACTCAAAATGGCCGCTCAACTCAAAATGACCGTTTAACTCAAAATGGCCACTTAACTCAAAATGGCCGTTTAACTCAAAATGGCCGCTTAACTCAAAATGGCCGTTTAACTCAAAATGGCCGTTTAACTCAAAATGGCCGCTTTAGTCAAAATGGTCGCTTAACTCAAAACGGCCGCTCAACTCAAAATGACTGTTTAACTCAAAATGACCGCTCAACTCAAAATGGTCGCTTAACTTTAAATTGCTGAATAACTCAAAAACGATATAAAATCCAAAAAACGATACAATCGATATTTTATCCTAGATAACGGTAAAACTCAAATTTGAAGATGTTTTGTCAGTCAGACATTGTTAATAAAAATGGCGAATTCTATCCATAGTAATGCGCTCGTGAATATCATTCACAATCACATTCAACATTTTAATTTTACCAACAAAATCGCATTTCACACAAGTTAAATTAATTTGATTATCCTTTTAGATAACGGTACACAGCAACAACAAAAAAAGCCAAAGCTTAGTCGTCTTTTAATTGTTTACGTTTTTTTTATTCCTTCTTTTATTTACGTTTATTTATTCATTTTTGTAATGCCTCGCTGTTTATTTTCATACACCATATTATCATAATAATGTAACTTTTTTTTAACGAATTTTTCTTTCCTTATTTCATTACATCACGCTTTTCTTCTTCACTTCTCTCATTTTATTTTATTTTATATTATTATTTTCTCATTTTTCTTAGTATTTTTAATTAATTAATTAGAAATATATAAGAAGAATAAAAAAGCGACTTAAAACCATACACAAAAAAAGCATATAATGACACATTTTGTATAAGTTAAGTGAAAAAAAAACGTAATGAAGACGATGGTGTTGCAAATGATCGTGTTTGTAACACCTTTTACGAGCGCTTTTTTGTATCAAGAAAAAATTATAAATGAAAAAAAAATTACGATGAATTGATAAATTAAAATGTACACACACACACACATTTTCCATTCACATTACAAACCGTGTAACAGCAACGACAAGCATCTTATGCTTTTTATTTTGTAATTATTTGCATTTTTAATGATTTTTTTTTGTTTTGCTATCTCGCATGAAATTACTTTAAAAAAAGTGTTTGTGTGTGTGTTTCAAAATTGAAATGAAATGTAAAAAAATTTGTGAATATTTAATGAGGATTTTACTGTTTCATTTATTTTAAGAACAACATGAAGAAGCATCATCCTGAAATGTATCTTACAAAAAAAAATCGTTTCAAATGTAAATTTTTCTTGTATTTGTTTTGAAATGTATGTAATTTTAATACAAGGAATACAAGCAGCAAATATGCATAATGGAAAATTCAAATCTCACTTTTTCTCTCTCTCTTTCATTTTAATTATTCAGATTACAGAAGTCTTTTATTATTTTTATCATTTTTTTGAGATTTGTATGAATTTTCATCATATTTGACTCAAATGAAAAATTCAAGAGTTTTTCTATGTGTTTTTTTTTCATTTTAAATGAAACTGTTTAATACACAACCACACACACAGGTACCTGCATAGACACAAGCAGACAAAAAATTGAATTTTTAATTATTCATCTACTTTTCTGTACATTTCTAGGTTTCACTTCACTTTTTACATTTTTATTTTAAACCACGAAAAAAAAAACATTTTCTATGCAAATGAAATGCAGACTTAAGAGGATTGAAAAGAAGAAAATGTAAATTGTATGATGCGGTGACAAATTAAAATTATAAAATGAAATAAGACAAAATATTTTAATTTTTTCCATCCCTCCCTCTTAATATTTAATATGAAAAGTTAAGAGAAAAACAAAAAAAAGATCCTTATCGTGTCTCGGTTTCGGTCAAAAAATTAAAAATATCATAAAAAGAGGCACAAAAAAAATTTTGAAGAGTGTTTTTGAGGTTTTTCTTTCAATGAAATAAAAAATTTATGAAACCGAGATAAAAAACTTAACTTTTCCGTACAACTTTTTTTGTTGTTTCTTCTACAAAGGTACTGTTTTACATTGAAAATCCTTAGAGATGATGGTTTTCTTTTTCTTTTCGTTTTTTTTGTTAATGATTTTACTGAAATGAAATTAAATGACGATGACAGTCACAATTATAAAGGAATTTGCATTAACTTTACTTTGTCTCATTTTTTGTTTTGTTTTTTTTTATGCAAACTTTGTTAAAGTTTGTATTTTATTTTATTTTACTTTTTATTGTTTTATTTGAAATGAAAGGCAGACGTAACAAAATGAATGAAAGATAACGAGAAGGAAAAGTCAAGTCAAGTAAAGGAGAAAAAAAAGGATGAATAAAATATGAGGGACGTGCGATTTATTTACGCCACAATTATTACACTATACAACAAATACGCGAAACCTGAGCCTCCGAGTCGGGGCTTTTACTGGTGTCACTTATGACCAAAATAAGTAAATTGGCATTCAAGAAATTTTCCTAGGACGTCAGGTTCCTGAGATAGGCCCTTAGGGTCATTTAGGCTCTTTATAGCATGCTATTTCATAAAAACTGATTTTTTATGAGTTTGAATTAAAAAAAAGAATGTTAATTAAGTTTAAAATGTATTTAAAGTAAAAAAGTTTCATTATACAAAGAAAAAATGCACAATTTCGCTTAATTTTGTAATTTTAGTTTTTCCCAACTCATTGTTACATAACAGAATTTAGGGTAAATTGTCAATTTTCTCGCTTGAACATGAAATATATTTACGTTAAATACATTTTAAACTAATTTAACATTCTTTTTTTAAATTCTGACTAAAAAAAATTAGTTTTTTATGGAATATTTTGCTGTAAAGAGCCTAAATGACCATAAGGGCCTATCTCAGGAACCTGACGTGCTGGGGAAATTTCTTGAATGCCAATTTACTTATTATGGTCATAAATGACACCAGTAAAAGCCTCGACTCGGAGGCTCAGGTTTCGCGTATTTGTTGTATAGTGTTATTGAAACACTTGAAAATGAAAAGATTGGGCATCAAATGAAATGGGAAAGTGCATTTTAAGGTGATTTTGTTCAGATCAGATTTCTAGGGCGGACTCAGAAGAGAACCAGTACTCAGACGGGTCAATTGTGCATACGCATTATCATCAGATTCTGATGAAGAAGAAACCAAATCTAGAGAAACAACTAAAGAAAGAAATTCACTAGACCTAGTTCAGTTCAGGAAAGTGACCACACCTTCTCAGAAAGCTAAACAGGGCAGACACCTTCACTTTTGTGATGGAATCAATACTGGGATAGTACTCACTCAGCGTGATACCACGCAATCTGGCATACTTTGGACACAAAGCAGATGTGCAGCAGTCTCCTCTTGTTCAGAGCAGCATTTGCACAATAGATCTCTTGAGTCAAAATGACTGAGATGATAATCTTAGAATAGAATGACCAGTGAACATACCAACTACAACTCCGGACTCAGTACGATTCAATCTGATCAGTTGCCTAGATAGACCGGAATTAGGTTCCTTGATAAAGAGGCGAGTGTGCCTAAGCGTGCCCGCTTGATTGGACCACCATTATGATTGCTCAGAACGACGAAAATCGGCTCTGAAAGACCAAACTTAAAATTGGTATATGAAAAAGGCTAGAAATGTTCCCAGATTCAGAGAAGTCTAGGCAAGTTGTCTGGATGAAGTAGAAACTTTTTAACTTTTCTCACAAATACTTTTGTGTTTGTTATTTTTCTTAATTCAAGAGGTAGTTGATTGAAGTAATGTGGACCTTTAAATGACATTTGTCTTTTACCAGCATTTGTAGAAACTTTCTTTTTCTTAACTTTGAAGTTATCTCTCAGCTATACCTTCATTAAAAGATGAAGCTTGCAGGAAATGAACTTCACCTCGGATATAGCAATTCATTCAATTAAATGTCACTCATCTCAACCAAAACTTTTGACTTATGCTCATTTCATTTCATCATTAATGTTAAATGAATTTTAGGAAGTATCATTAATTTACACATAAAACTCATTTTTCGAGACAATATATTACAGATAAATGTCTTTTTTTTCTTTTTTTGAATTATTTTGAATTAATGTAACATAACAGCACGAAATAATATTTGACTTTTTGAATATCTAAATTAAATTTTTATTTTTTTTTCTTTAAATTATCAAGAATCAGAGAAACGTACACAAAAAAAAAACAATATTGAATGAATGAATAGGAAATTTCACTAGATTTCTATTCTTATTTTAACTGAATCGTATTCAAAAAAAAAAATAATATTCAAGAAAAAACAAGATTAATTTGTAAGATTAGAACGCGCTTCATATAATTTTTCGACTTGGTATATTTTTTTTTCATTTCATTTTTTTCATATAAATTTAAAAATTTTTATTATGACTCTTAAATCTCCTCTCATCCAAATTGTACGTTTTTTTCTTTTAATATTTATGTTATTTATATATTTTTTATTATTTTTATTATTACTATTCTCAAAATGATTCATTTTGTTGTTCTTATTTAATTTTTATTGCAACAGGTTTTTTATTTCACTATAAATCTTGTGGTGTGTCGTCTCTTTCATTAACATTATTTGACTTTTTTTTGTAAACATTTAAAAAAATCAAAATTAAAAAGATTGATTCAAATTTAAATGTTAATAATTTTGCTCTTAATTTTTTTAACTTCTGAACTTTTGTGAGATTTCATTGTAATTTTTCATCATCATCTTCTGAAAACTTCTGATACAGGTCACGTTCGGAACACGATTTAACATTAATCGGAGTACGATTTGAATTTTGAATGGAATACAACAAAAAAAAAGTTGAAGTTGAATAAAAGATAATAAAATTTATATACATAAAAATAATAAAAACAAAATGATAATCATCATAAAATACAAAATATTAAGATTATAGCATTTTTTTTTATTATTATATATTCGTAATTCGTTGATCATATCCCAAGAAACCAATATAATTCGTTTTTATTTTTTTTTCTTGTGTGTGATACACGAAACGTATTCAAATGCAAGAATAAAAAAAAAGATACGCTAAAGAATTTCATTAAAAATTAAAGATGGGCTGCCAAGCAATCCCATAAAAAACAAAAGCATTTCTATAAATGTTTAAGTTTTATTTGAAAATTATGTAATTTTATTTTTTTCAGTGTAAATTTTGAGATGAAAATGAAATAAAATTTACATATTAAATGTGGAATGGGAGTGCATTTTGTCGCACTTAGTTGAATTTGAATGAAAATGTCTTTATTTGTAGGGCTACCCATCTTCATGGAACATTTAAAGGGGACATATGACGAGAACCATTTTAAAAAATTAATGTTTTGGCAAACATCAAAAAATCCAACAAATGGTATTTTTTTTATAATGTCGAGTGAAAAGTGACTCTAGAAAAAATAGAAAAAAAAATTTCCACTGCATGGAAATTCGGAAAATGAGGATTTTCTTCATTTTTATTTAAAATGACGATTTTGTGAGAAATATCAGTGCGATTAATTTTTTGTTGGTTTTATTCGAAAGAAAATCGGTACGACAACAAGTTTTTCATACATCATTTTCACGGCACAGTGCTCCAATAACTTGTAAAATGGGCCGAAATCAAAAATATTGAGCATTTTTCACCATTTACGTGTTAAACGATGATTTAATACTAGTTACAAAAATGAAAACAAATTAAAGTCTGAGTTACTCAAAATATTCGTAAAAAATAAAAATTTCAGTAAAAACGTTAATTTTTCACATAAAATATTAAATTTATATGATATTTAAAAACTTTGGTTTATTTTATTTATTTTTTTTTGTAACTAGTGTTAAATCATCGTTTAAGACGGATTGGTGAAATATCCTCAATATTTTTGATTTCTGCCTATTTTACAAGCAATTGGAGCACTGTGCCGTGGAAATGATCAAAGAAAAACTTGTTGTCTTACCGATTTTCTTTCGAATAAAACCAAAAAAAACTTAATCGCACTGATATTTCTCACAAAATCGTCATTTTAAATAAAAATGAAGAAAATCCTCATTTTCCGAATTTCCATGCAGTGGAAAATTTTTTTCCTATTTTTTCTAGAGTCACTTTTCACTCGACATTATAAAAAAAATACCATTTGTTGGATTTTTTGATGTTTGCCAAAACATTAATTTTTTAGAATGGTTCTTGTCATATGTGACCTCATGTTTAAATGAAAGTCATTACAAAGTTGCAAACTTTGACATGAATTCAAATCTTCAAATGAGTTCACATTTACATGGATAGGGAAGTAACGGGGGGGGGGGCTAAGTCTAGGGGGCATGAGGAGATAAAGCTCAATAAATTGGGCCATATTGAAAAATTTCTCCAGTTTGAAAATTTTTAATTAAAAATTCAGCATTTCGAAAAATTTCGCTATTTTGAAAATTGAAAAAATTTGAAAAAGTCGGACATTTTAGGCTTTTGACCGTTTTCAGGATCTGAAGCTCAATCCCTGAGTCCAATCCCTGAGCCCAAACCCTGAGCTTAATCTCAGAGCATATGATTTAAGATTCATTTCAAGACTTTCAATGACCTTGATCCTGATTTGTGTAACATTCTAACTCAACATCGTCCTCATTATCGCATTTTCCTTGAAACACTTAAAAAAATCATTCAATTTCAAATCAGTAATAACAATAATATTTATATCAATTCTAAACTTTTCAAATGTTCTCATCACTTTTATTATGATAAAAAAAAAATATGGGCAATAAACCTTTTTTTTTTTAACGGTTAAAATAGAATATCTTGTTATTTTATTGATAAAATGCATATAAAATGAACAAAAATTATAATAATGTCGAAAAAAGCTAATAAAAAATCAAAAATTAGTCTCTCTTTCTCTCATTTAATTTTTTATTTCAAGATATATGAAGAAATTTATCAAAAGTTATCACATTCGGACGTGCTCATATAGTTTGAAAAAAATTATCAATGTGATTTTTTCCTAGAATTAAACCAAAAAAAAATGTATCAGAAATTCAATCCAAGAGATTTTTTTCTTTATACAATTTAGAAACGATACAATACGATTGTAAAATTTAAAAAAAAAATCTAATGAAATGAATTATTTTATACGATTTTATTTATTTATCTATAATTTGATCTAGATTAGCTATAAATTAAATGAAAAAGAAAGATTTTATGTTATTATTATTATTTTATTTTAAATTTTATTGTATCTACACGCACAAAAAAACAGAAAAAAAGGGTAATAACCGTAAATAATTTTGGGAACAGGTATCAATCATTCAAAATCCAAGAAAACATGGGACTTATTAACATATAAATAAGTGGGCAGTAACCTCACACACTAATAATAAAAATTATGTTAATATCTTAATTTCATTTCATTTCATTTTAATATTAAAATTTTAACTTTTATTCAAATCTATTAAACATGACCTAAAAATCAAATCTTTTCCGTTAAAAAATATCTGTTATGCGGAAAAATCGATCATATTTTTACACAATGCATCACAATTTCTAGGATGAAATGCAAAAATATGACAGAAAATTTAGGTCAAATAATTTAAAATGCATTAAATTTTGTTTTCTTTTTTTGATGACATGTAAAAATAAAAATAAAATACACAAATTGATTGAGTTGAAATGCATTCTGAGCACTAGCAAAAAAAAATATGATACATGATAAATTTTTAATCAATTCCGCTATGAATTGCGATACAAAAAAAAAGTAAAGAGGAAAAAACTTTTCAAATATTGATGCTTTTTCTGGTACACATTATTCTGAGTGTTTGTGTATATTTTTCAAATAATAATAATAAAAGTAATAGTTAAATATGAGAGAAAAATGAGAAAAAAACACGCTTTTGTACAAAAAGTTATTTTATTTCATTGGAATCATTCATTGAAAGAAAATAAAAATAAGAAAATCAACAGTAAATTTAATATGAAAGTGCATTTTAATTTTTGCACCACTGTGTTAGGTGGGAATCTGTACTTGTCATATAACGAGATTTGTTCAAAGGGAACTGTCATAACAATATATCAGTCCTGATCCTCACTCAACACAATCAAGTTACAGCTTATGGCATCTTATTTTTATTTGTAAAATGTGGAAATGTAAATAGAACGCATTACATTGCATTTTACAATAAAACGAAGGGTAAATAGATGTTTATGCAAGCATTTGACCTGTTTTTATCTCATCTTATTCATCTTATCATGATAAAAGGATGTAAGATTAAATTTTTAAAGAGTATTTCAATGAATGTCAATACAATTTCAGAAGAAAATGAGATAAAAAAGTACGGGAATTAAAATTGAAATGAATCATTTTGATAAGAAACATTTTTTCTCAGTTACACAGGATGTTGCTTCCTTCACGTTAAATGACGACTAGAAATAATATTGAAAAATTTTATTGAGTCATTAAGTGAAAAAACCCAGCCTTAATTAAATGGAATTAATTTTATTTAAAAGTGTAGTGATTTATTTGACTCTTAAAGCAACATTCGGACAAAAATATGAAGCGAATCCTCTCACTTCAGAACGGTGTGATAGTCTACCAGAAATGGAGACTTACAATTGCTCTCACGATAATGTGACTCATATTGAAAAAGATTCGTTCAAAAATTGCATAAGCATAAAAAATATTTGTCTAGGACAAAACCTTTTGAAGAGTCTTCCAACTGGAATTTTTGATTTCAATAATGAATTGGAAAAAGTTTGGATTCCAGGAAATCAACTGACACAACTAGATCAAAACCTTTTCAAAAAGAATCCTAAATTGGAGATAGTAAATTTCAGTGATAATGATTTAAGTGAAATACCTTCACAATTATTTAAGGAAACAAAAAATTTAAAGGAATTATATCTCCAAAACAACAAATTAAGTTCTATTACATTTGTATATGAAATTCCCAATCCATCTAATTTGAAAGTGATTCTACTGACAAATAACAATTTGGAATTTGATGAGAAAGTCTTCTTTGCAAAGTTTTCCAAATTACAATGTTTCGACTTGAGAGGCAACAATTTTAGTTGTAAAGTTGAACCAAAATTGTATGACTCGAATTTATGTTTTGAATTTCAAAATGTTTTGGTCACAAAAAAATGTAGAACTGAGGCCGATGTAGAAGGTGAGAATAAAGATCTGAAGGAAAAGATTGAAAACATTCAAAGCAAACTCAATTTAACCTTCATCATAGTTGGATCAGTTGTTGGATTTATCTTTATTATGTGTGTCATAATCTACTTGTGCAGGAAATCCAAATGCTGTAATCGACCTGAAGAAGACGTCGCAGGATGTGAATCAATCAGTTATCCTTACTATCCAAAGCTTGAATCATCTTTAACTGGACCAAAGCCATTGATTCAATTTGAATTGAGTCAAAGCGGAACTGAATTACATAAACCTAGTGCTCCCTTTGATAGTGTTTATCAAAACGCTGAAGTGACAGGAACTGAAAGTGACATTACACAGAATATTGAAAAGATTTACTATCAAGGAACTTCAAGAAGTGATGCTGGTCATAACAAGTATTACCTTAACGAAGTGAAACCGGAAGAGAATTTTATATCCCATAATTATGTGAATCGTGAAATGATACCAACAACATCTAGGATGCCAATTCAAGTTCATACTCGTGAAATATCTGAACAATATTATGATACTCCTTATTCGGGAGTTTACAGTAATAATGGAACTCATGGTGTATTCAAAAATACGTTTAAAAGTGAACCCAAATTACGGATTAAACCTGAATTTCAACTCGATATATCTGAAGAGGATGGAATCACATTTCAATCAGCTCCTATGTCACCTTTAAAAGATGCAAATACAACTGATGAGCCTGATGAACCATCAGTAGAAGTTGTTTCAAAGAAGGAAGATTTCAAGAAACGACTTGATTTCCTACTCCAAAGAAACTACTTGGATAAAATTCAAATTTCAACATTGTAACAATTTGTATACAAATAATTTACAGTCTTAGTTTCGGGTTCAATTTTTCGTAACATGACACATAAAATATTAACCATAAGCATTAATTTCTTCAAACTATTATTATAACTACCTGAAACCTGTAACTAAAACAAGTAAACTAACTAACTAGATGTTTATTAATGAGCATGATCGCGTGACCTCTTATATTACAAGCCATATTAAGTGAGTCGGTCTTCGGTGCCTTGATTTATTATACTACAATTTTTTTTTTATTTTATTATTAATATAATAATGTGTGTCAAAGGTATATTTTAACGATAAATACATGTCTCAAGTATTCGTGTAAGTTATGCGCTAATTCAAATATAAATAAATAAAGAAGGTATAATGAAAACTTTTTTAATGAGTTAATTTTCCTCGTTGTGAACTACCTGACACATTTCAACGCATTTGAGTGTTATATATGAAAAAAATATATATATAAAGTAAGTAATTAAAGTAGTAGTAACAGGAACCAAAAAAAGAGGTAAAAAAAATTACATATTAGTGCCCTTATTGAACCTGATCTCGATCAATCATTTATATGATTTATATTAAAATTATAATGAAATGAAATGCAATGATCCGAGTAGTAAGTTGCGTGATCATCATCATGTTTTATATGTTTTTTTTTTCATATATATATGAATGTGAGAGGTGAGAACAAATACCGACAACTATATACTGATTGTAATCTTTCTCCTTCTTATTCTGTAAAATTTATATGAAATTTTTTTTTAATACCACACATTACATGTTCATGTTCAGTTCATAATAAATTAATAAATACAAGCTCGGATAAAAATAATAATAATAATAATAACAATAATAAAAAATGCATATTAAGCTCAGGTGTGATTTACGTGGTGAGATATGAGACGACTCATATGTTTATGTTGTTAAAAAAATTGTTAAAAGGCAAAATAATGTAACTGATCATCATTCAATTTTCCACTTTTATGCATTTTATCATACATATATCAATATTTTAATGGTAAATGGTGTTGTAAATGTGTAATAAAATGCAGTATCATCATTGCACAATGTCAGTTTTTAAATTGACGGACAAGATGAGTGTTCGGTGTTGAGATGATTGTGAAGATTAGTGTTTTTTTTGTGTGGATGTGTTAAATTAAATGATTGATGAAGAAATTAATATGTAGGATAAAAACTTCTAATTGTCGATTAAATATCGATCGATTTGATTGGAATTTGGGTTAAATTTCAGAAATTCCTTTTAAGTGAACGGATTTTACCAAGGACGTTTCATGACAAGTCCCACATCTTCTGACACTTTAGGACCTTAGGCCTTATTTAGTAACCTGAACTATCTTTTTCGATCCTTTAACTCAAATTGTAAGTTGGGAGAAGTGATTTTAAAGCCGTAAAGTCTCATGGCCAAAATAAGGACTTAACTGGGAACTTTTAACATGGTAGCCCAGGATATCATGCACTAGCCGGCTCTAAGAGAGCTTTAACTCTGAAATCTGAACTTTTTGTTTCAAGAAAATTTCATAACCTATGCAGGCTGTTAACTTTGACATTCGATTCACATTTTATATAATAACTAACGTCAAATAAGACCTCGTTCCATGTAAAAATAAAAAGATATATTACCGCATTGTTCGAGTCTTTCAAAAACAGAAAGATAAACAAAATTTCAGTGTCTCAGCTAACAAAAATATTACAGAAAATTGTATTTTAATACATTTTTTTCCTATTCTCAAAATGTACCTTCATTCTGATGATGATAATAAATGAGAGAGACTTTTAACAGTAATATGTGACACAAAAAAAGTAACATAAAGTTTGAATGCAATAATAATTTTTCTTTTCTTTCATTTGTATTTTTTTCATTTGTATTTTTGCAACAATATCCGATTTATATTTGTTTTATTTTGTATTTTTTTTTAACAATGAATTCACAATGAGAGAGAGAAAAAAAAATCACATTTTATCTTTTACTGATTGTTTTCTTGTCTTCACTCGATAGCACAATAAATGTGTCTTGTGATAGTTTAACTTTGGACAAAAAAAATAAATATAAAAATATAAAGTATTATTATTATTATTGTTTGTCTTTATTATTATCATCATTTTTTTTATTTTCATTTTATTTTTCATTACACCGACGACGATGACGACGACCGTGCCTTAATATTACCGTGCTTTTCAATAAATATCCGTTTGTCGTTTTGTATTTTATTGGACATGAAATTGTTTATTATTGAATTTAACAGAAGTTTAAATTTTTTTTCATTTCATTTTCATTCACTTTTTATCGATAAATTGTATTTTACATTTTATTTTATTTTATTACTATCAACAACGATGTCAAGTTGAACAGAACAAAACGATTTTATTGTCATTTTAATTGAACCTGTTCAATTTAATTTAATTCAATTCAATTCAATTTTAAAGTTAATCGAGGAATCACTTTTTTTTGCATTTTTATTTTAATATTAATTGGATCAAAAAATTTAAGATTTAACCTTGACCAATATCAAAAAATATTCAGAAGAATCAAGTTTTGCGTGTAAATGATACAAGTTTGAGAGGAAAAAAAATGAATAAAATAAAACTATCACATGTCAGTTACAATAATGCTCACCCTGGTGTGCACCAGACAATAAATGACATGCTGTGACCATCTTTATATTCGTTTTAAAAATTTTATGTCATCCAAAATAATAATAATATAAATAATATGAAAAAAAATCTTTTATCGTCGTCGTCGTCATTGTCGAAGATTTTTTTTATATTACTTTTTTTGCATCATATTAAAATATATCGATAAAGTGCACTTTGTATCTTTGAAGCAAATCAATGAGACAGGTCGAGTAATCATTTAAATCATTATATTCAGGTATGATTCCATTGAATCGATGAAAGGAAAAAAATCCGGATAAATATCATATTTTATGGTGAGATTCACATGAAATTCGTAGAAATTGATTCGATTTCATTGAGAGAAGAAAAAAAAATTAAAGGTATGTGATCTATAAATTTTAAAATGATATGACATTTTTGTCTAGTATTGTAACTGAAATTTTTTTATATTAATTTTTTTTCATCTAAATTTTTAGGACCACCGTCATTAACAAGGCTTCGATTTTGCTTTTAGGAATATTTGAGTTTGTAAAGTTTCATGATCGATTCAATTGAAGACTTTTATTTCTTTCTCTTTTCTTGACAAACTATAAGGGGATTCATTTAATTGGAATTGAAATTGAAAAATAGGGATTTCAACAATTTTTTTATGAACGCCCTATTGAAAATCAAGAGTAAAAATCATTTTAAAAAGAATATTTTGAGTAAAGTCGGGAGAAAAAAAGGCATTTTTTATAAAAATCTTGCAGTTTTAAATCCCGCGCATGCAAAAAAATAAAATGACAACACTACTGTCAATATTTCAACCAATTCTATTTAAATTGAATTATTTCAACCAGAAATTTCTTGTTGAAATTGAAATTTACTGTTGAAAGAATTTTTGACAGTTCTCACGTATACACCTACATAACTGTTTCGGTCAAAAATTTCAATTTTTATTTTTCAATTTCAATTTCAATTAAATGAATTGCCTTTATATCTACTCTTTCTGTTCCTTTCTTACACAATGGATATATAATGTACCATTCCTTAATCATGTGTCATGTCAATTTTGTCGAATAATATTGGTGGCGCATCCTTTCTACCAAAGTCTTCATGAGACTAAGGTACCAGACCCTCTTGAAAGAGCCTGTGCTTACCCCTGAGGACGTAATACGCACGTCTGAGATAGTTTTCTGTAACTAATTCACACCAGAAAATTCTCACAGCCAGCCAGTAAGCAATCCTCATTCTACGACTGTGGATCTTAATTGATCCAATCAGTCATTTTTCCAATTCATTGTGATACAAAAAATTCTTTTTTATTTTCATTTAAATTCAATCTTTTAAAATTTTTCATAATAAAATTAATCACCTGTAAATATTTGCACTATCTCACACTCACATTTTGATTCACGTTTGACCTAAGCTCCGATTAAAATAAAAACAAAATTCATATCGTAAATTCCATTCAAAATATGACGAGATACGAAAAAAACCATAATTTTTTATTATAATAAATTCGCTTCACATTAATATCACTCAACATTAATTGCGGTAATTAATCAAATTTATTTAATTTTTTTTCATATTTTTTTTTACTTTTCTTCTTATTCGCTCATTTGTCACAATTCTAATCACACAGTGACAAAATGACACACATTTCGTTATCTTTAATTCACGGAATATTTAATTTTTGGTTTTTTTTGATCACATTTAAAATAGTGATTTTTTGTTGACCGTCGCATTGCTACGAAATTCAGCGGTTCCAATGAAAATTTTTCTTCTTACCTTTTCTAAGCAACCTTCACGACACTGCTTCACCCGATATGGGGGTGCTGTTTGATGCTCTATGCTGTGATGCTGTTGCTGCAAGCTACTACGAGCATTTGTAATTCCAAATAAAAATAAAAAGCAGAATATGCTGCGGATGATCATATTTGATAATTTTTCACTGTTCTCCATTTTTATTTTGATATTTATTTATTTAAATTTCTTTTTTTTGTATGATAAATTTATTTGAATAAATTATTTTTTTTATATTAATTTTATTTTATATTGATTTGTTTTTATTTTAATTTTAATTTTAATAATATCATTAAATAATTAATGAATTTTATTTTAATTTAATTATGTAATAAATTTTTCTTCAATTTAATTTATTTTTTTTTATTTTAATATTAATTTTATTTTTTACGTAAATTATTTTAATTTTAATTTCAAATAATAATTTAATTAAATTTATAATTTTTTCTTCCAAAATATTCTTTAAAATTTTTCTTTGATACAATTTTCTTTCTTATTTTAATTTTTTTATTATTTTATTTTTTTTATAAACGACAAATAAATTTTGGCAGCCCAGATTTATGTAAATATGTGCCAGGACTTCGATTAAACGTTGCCTCGATTTAATTTCAATTAAATTTTACCGTCATCGGCTATAAACCTTTAATTTGTTAAGATTTTGTTAAATTTCACCGGGAATTTCCGTGATTTTAATTAAATTTTGATATTTTTTTCAATATCATTGAGATACAAAAACGCTTTCAAATGCGACAGAGGTCTTGCTAGCACGAAATGCTAATCTAAACTGAATTTGCTTCTCTTTGAGACGAAAAATATGAGTAGGAAATTTAATAAAATGTGTGTGTGTATATGAAATTTAATGCATGGTGTTGAATTCTCTCTCTTTGATATTTCATTGAATGTTAGTTTAAGTTACAAGAAAAATTTCAACTTTACCCCTCACAATTTTATCAAATAAACAGGGGAATTTCTTGTTATTTGAATGATTTCATTGAAGAAATTGAATTCCCCTTTCAATCCCCTGAATTTCTCTCTCATTTTATCTCTCTTCCTACATTTTAATTTTAACTTCATTGAACGACACATGTGACACATACTGACATACATGCACATACGCACATAAACACAATTGTGTGTACATTTTTTTTCAATTCCTTTTTTTTGTTTTGTTATTTTATTATTATTATGCTCTGTTTTTATTTTGCTGTGTTATTATTTTTATTATTATTGTTTTTTTCTGTTGTTTTCTCTTGTTATTCTTATTTTTTTCTCATTCAATACGTACACAGTGCCATACACGTATGCGTATACAATGCACACACATTATAAGCTACTCATAAATAATAAATTTTTGAATGGCAAGTTCAAATCATTTTAAAATGTATTATTTTTATTTATTATTATTATTATTATTATTATTACAGTACTGACCTTTGTGTATCGTAATGAAGATTATGTTGGTTTTTATCTATCAAGTTACTTTATGTTATGATGATGATGATGATGATATTTTCTTCTGTTTTTTGAGGAATATGATATGTTATGAAATTATTTTTTTTTCAGTGAAATTTTAAGCGAATTGATCAGTTATCATTTTTTTTTCTCATATGATTGAATTGTGATATTAGAATCACGTATATGACAGAGAGCGCCTAATAAACTTTACGGCAATTAAATGAACTAGCATAAATTTTTGCATTATTTTAATGATTAGTTTCGAAAATGACCGCGTTTAAATTTGCGACTGGCCAGATGGCGCTAAAGTAAATTTAAGTGATATTTTGTCACTTTTAAGACTTTGTAAATATTAAGTCGTCACTTCCATGATAGGTTCATAGCTCTTTCAATTGAACGGAGTCTGACGTCGAGGTTTTTACTTTTGAGCCCACCAGATAGCGCTTGTGTCCGTTTTAGTGATTTCAAATCAAGTTTAAGGTTTTCCTGAAATAGTTTCATCTAATAGGTCAATTCTACAATGCTAAACCAATAGCTCTTTCAATTCTACAGAGTTAATCTCTGAAGTTTTGCATTTGAGACCACCAGATGGCGCTAATGGCTGGCCTAGCGATTTTCGGTCATTTTCAAGACTTTATTTCTGATATTTTCTATAAACAGACCTTTACTGCCTTGCTTAACTTAAACCTCTTTCAATTTTACAGAGTTTATCTCTAAAGATTTTCACTTGTGCCAACCAGATGGCGCCAATAGCCGATTACAAGGACTTGTGTAGTGTGAGGGGTCAAAAGATCCTTAAATCGTACAGTTATTAATTTTGGGATTTACTATGTGGGTAAACGCTTAGTGGACTTTGGCCTGCTTAATTCAGTTTTTGTTATCATCTTTTAAAAATATATTAAAATACTATGGGAAACTTGACTCTTTTTCCCAACTCTATTTTAAACAGCAATTAATTTTAAAAATAAATACAGTAATTAACACCACTTGACCTATTTACTTAATTTTCATCTCAATGATAACATTGTTTTATCTTTCTCTTTAAAGAAGCATCAAGTGACACATAAAAAGACAAAAGAGTAAAGAAAAGTCGTTAAAACGAGTGTGTTTCTATCATATCAAAGGAATGCGTTTAACGATGTTGAAGTGTATTTTAGAAAAAAGTAATATAAAAAAAAATTATAATGAGAAAAAAAACTCCTTCCGTTACCACTTTTATAAGTTTCACACTTATTTACACACTTATACACTTCATATTATGTAAAATAGTCTACTCGTGTATGTTTGTGCTATTTGTTATTAAAACACACTCACACACACACACTCACATAAAACAAAACCTATTTTGAGTCCCTAATGCGATTATAATTGCTTTCTCTCTCTTATAATTATGCTGTTTTTTTGTGTTCTGTGTCTTTCTTTCTTTCATCATATGCTTAAACATTATTATTATTTTTTAAAAAGCATTTTTACTATAAACACTGCTTTTTTTATCATCATATACACTTAGACACCTATCATTAAGAGTTTTTCAAGAACAAAAGAGGTGTAACACAGAAAAAAAAATTATTATTACAGTGTTACACTTTCTCTACTTCCTGCCGGTATGCCATCACTTCATAAACAATATTTTTTTTCATCATCATCTCATTCTAATTTTTTTCATTTCAACGTTAAATCTGATATTCGTCAAATTACGAAACGCAACAAATATGAAGAGATCTTCACTTTTAATGTGTTATGATATGATGATGATGGATTTGGATGATGATGATTATTAGAAGCAGCAATATGATGTAAAATAATGAAATATGTTGAAGGTGAGATAACGTTAATTTTAATTTTAAATAACGGAAATGACGGAAATTTAATTGAAATATCGTTCGAAATTTTGAAAAGTATGATCCAAAATAAGCTTTTAGAATCATGATTCATGAACCACATTAACAAATAATTTCACATTCAAGCACTTAACATACGTTATTTTATTTTTTTTTCATAAACGATTTTCATATAAAAGGATAATACTTTTATATGAATACTTTTATTTCACATTAAAATAAACAAGTTTTTTTTTTGGCAAAGTTTTTCATTGCAGTACATTCATACACACAAACACACACACACACACACATAGCGATACGCACACAGGACTTCACATTGTATAAAAATGTATTTATTTAAATTAGTTTGATTATCTCTAAAAGCTTTTAAAACCACACTCATATAAAATAAAATGTATTGAAATATGAAATACACAAGGAAAAGAAGAAGGAAAAAAACTAGATCAGACAAGGATCAGACAATATAAATAGTGGTTAAATGCGGTAGAGTAACACCAACTTGAATATAAATTGGGAACAAAAAGCATACATTTATTTAAAGTGAATTTATAAGGAGATAAAAGAAAAATTCTTGGTTGTTTATGCTTTTTTCCATGTATAAATTATCTGTTTGTTGGTCTTTTCATTTTCATTAAGAAAAGTGCCTCATAAAAAATGGAATTAATTTTATGAAAGTAAATTAGAAGGAAAATACAGAAAAATTAGATAATGTGGGTGATTTTCTCTTTCAGATTTAATGTTGAGACAAAAAATCCTTTACACTTTGGATATAGAATATGCTAAGTGGGAACTGTCAGAGGTTATCAGCTGTTATCAAGGTCAGTGGTTGACCAACTCTTTCACTTTGTTTCGAGACAGCAGCGTGGTAAGACATACACAAAAATAGAATGAACAAATAAACATGTGAACAGTGAACAATGATAAATATAATTAAAATAATATAAAATAGAGAAGTGTTTTAATATGTCAGAGAACCGAGAATCTGTGGGACTCTTATAATGTGTATACTGTGAAGGTTACACAAATTATGAACAATGATATATTTTACCATACTAATTTCACACTTCGCAATCATCTGACAAGGTTGAGAGACTCACTACGCATTGGGCCCAAAAAGCACGTATATCACTTGGAGAAAAACAACTAGCCTGTGTAGGACCCAAATACTTCAATCAGCTTCCACTTGACTTGTGGAAAATAAGTGACTCTTCCAATTTCACTGGTGAACTTAAATCACACATACTGCTACCAAGCTCCCTTTTGAAGCATTTGTAACTTCCTCTCTCTTTAAGAATACATCTGATCTTTTTAAAGTGATTAACTCAACTTAGTAAAAGTTTACTTTAAAGAAAGAGCCTCAGGTTGTTTATTCCCTGGACATTATTTGATTTCTCGAACATTTGGTAGCATGTCTCGTTCAATTAATTTAATACAGGAAGGTTTCAATGTTCGAACAGCCTTTTTCCGATTTCCGTATTTTTGCCATTTATCCTCTAAAATAGGTCATCTTTTCGGATATGCTCCACCTCCAGACTTCTTGCGTCGATTATCACCTGCAGTAAAGAACTTTTCATATTTATTTAATTTTGTTTTTTAAAAATTTACCTCATCTGTCACGTTTGACTGAATGAAAGCTTTCCCAATGCACATTATTAACAACTCAACACTCTCAACCCAAAGCCAGTGGACACCAGTACAAACACCCTTTCCTATTGGTCTCCTACTAGTACCCCACTGGTTTTGGATTGAGAGTGAATAATTATATCAAAATTAGCTTAACACTCACGGGTCCTTACGGTTGGATCCAACCCCAAAACGGTTTTTAAATTGCCATAACTTTTTCAGGCGAATACTTAGAAACTTGAAATTTTGTGACTTTGTTAACATGATACCAATGTTTAATATCATGTAAGGTTTTTTTTTAAATTTCCTCCCGATAAACTTAAAAATACAAACTTACGTAAAAGTCCCTAGGGTTGGATCCAACCCCAGTAAAGAAAAAAATATTATTTCAATGTTTATATCAAATAATCTTTTTTATTTTTCTTGACAATTTTTGAAAAAGGTGAATCTTTGTTCACCATACAATGCATTTTTAAACGATTTTGGACCTTTTTTACGATGTATTTATGAATTTTTTCGGGAAACAAGTTTTGCATAAATATTTGCGTTTTGTTTTGATTTTGACAAGTCACTATATTTTTCCCGTTAAAGAAAAACGCTATACCACAAGAAATTGCGTGCTTTTAAACCATGACTATTGGAATCTATGAAGTACAAACAAAGATAAATAATAATATTTAAATTAACTATTTAATTTCTGTTAAGAAAACATGTCTGGGGTTGGATCCAACCCAAGGGACAGTAACGTGATTTTTTTTAAGGGACCCGTAAGTGTTAATTTCAATCCATTATAAAAAAAAAAGTTTAAATAAATTAAAATCAATAAAAAACAGTAAATTTTCATAATAATTTGCAAATTTAACATAATTTAAATTACTAATGTTCCATTACTCGCATAATAAATTCCAAAAATCGTCTAGACCTGTAGCTTGTTATTATTACTAAATTCAAACATATTTTTCTTTTTATTTAACATTTTACATAATTTAGTTAAAATTATAAACATTTTACATTCATTACCATGAAGCAATGCTTAGAATATTAAAATATTCACAGTTTTTATACCGTTTTTTTTTTGAACTTGTATTGTATTTTAATAATAAACTCATGATTTTGTTTTAATATATATTTTTTGGGTAGCATGGTGGCATGGCACGCTAATAAAAAATGGCATTTAATATGGACATCATGAAAAGGAACACAATGTATTCATAATAATAAAAAGAGAGAGAACACATAAAATGGATTATCATTTATTATAAAATATTAGTGCACATTATTGGATTTTAAGATTTTTTTGTTGCTTATTCGGATTTTTGTTTTCATGTTATTTTTAATAATCTTTTTATCATAATATTGAATAATAATGAAGAATCTTGTTTTTATAGTTTAATATTTTAATATAAAATTTGTATAAAATATTCATTTTTTATTAAAAAAAAAAAAAAATTAAATATTTTGCTACCGAAGATAATTTTAGACCATCGATCGTTAAATTCATGAATAAATTATTAACGTTTTTTTTTTGAACCAAATCCATTAAAATCATAATTTTACGATCAAATTTGGCTTCTTTACTCTAAATATTTTTTTTTTTATTTTAACTGTTTTAATTTGAAAGATTGACAGACAGTCTATTTCATTTCATGTCCGTCAAAAGTTAGATGGATGCCACAAATTTTAGGTTAATTTAAAAAAAACTTTCCTTTCATATACAAAATTTAGATGGATACCTCAAATTTTAGGTTAATTAAAAAAAAAAATATTATTTTCCTTTCATATACAATTAAGATGTTTTGCTAGAGGGCATTTAGATTAAAAGTATTTGAGAAATTTTCATGAATATTTTGAATGTTTAGAAAGTGTTTGTTGGTGGTTAATCCAAAGGAATTCCTTTTAATGATTTGCTTATTTGATAGAACCTTTCTCTAATTATAAAATTTTGTCTTTAATTGATCGGGAATTTAAATTTAACTGACATCCACATTTCCTTTTTCATATTTATTTTTTTTTAAATGATCGATGATGATTAAATGAAAAAAAGACAAAAGTCCGCCTAATATAAAATTCAAATGCAAAACGAGAGATCATCCATTTATTCATTAAAATATGATGTTGTTTTTGTGAATCGAATTGGGAATTGCAATGTGCTTTAAGGGTCGAATCGTCGATGGTTTCATTGAAAAAGATTTTTAGTTACCTTTTCATTTGCAGTTAACTTACTTGTAAAATCGTAAGCCTGATACTAGAGCTCGGTAAAAAGCAAAACCAAAAAAGCCGTTTCATTTTGGCTTAGCTACAGGCTGAAACGTGGTAGCTACGAGGGTTACTCTTGGAGAGTACTCCACGTTTCAAACCTCTCTGATCCTTTTGTGACAGTTTCGGGCGTGAGACAGGTCTGTCTCCATTACTTTTTTTGGTAGTGACGGACGAAGTGGTGAAAGCTGCAATAAGAGACAAGCCAAGGGGTATTATTTGGGACCGTCTAAAACCACCACAGCGACTTGAGTGCCTGGCTTATGCCGATGATGAGCTGTCTCATAGACAAGATGACATGCAAGAGAAACTATCTAACTTGGCCACGTAAACGGCTAAGGTTAGAATGAGGATCAACGTCAACAAGACTAAAGAAATGCAAAATAATTCAGAATCTCAAGCTGATTTGATGCTTGACGGAAATCCAATAGAACAAGGTAACGAATTCACGTATCTAGGCAATGAGGTGAGTGTGGATGGCGGCGCAGCTAAATATGTGCAAACCAAGATAAGAAATGTTAGGGGTGCTTTTACGATATTTAATCGTATATGGTGCTCTTCAGTCTACAGCAAACCGTTAAAACTTAACATCTTTAGATCTTGCGTACTCTCTGTCGTTCTGTATGGTTGTGAGACCTGGCTCGTTACAGAGGACATTAAGAGAAAGCGGCAAGTATTTGTCAACCGCTGTCTTAGACGAATTTTCCGTATCTTCTGGTCGAATAGAATTTCGAATGAGTAACTGCTGAGAAAGGCCGAGATGCAAAGCATAAATCTGGAGAAACATAAAGGAAAATGTTGTTATATTGGGCATACCTTATGAAAAAAACCATTCAGAAGTTTGCCACCAGGCCCTTGTATACAACTCAAAAGGTAGCCGTAAAGGAGCTCGACCAAAGAACACTCTCTGATGCCAACTCGGTCAGAAAGGCAAATGAGGCACAATTTAACAACCTGAGGGAACTGAAACAAATTGCAATCCGACATTCTAAATGGAAACATTTTGTAGATTGCCTTTGTTCAACATGAGAACAGTCTGGACTCCCTGACGAAGGACAAAGCGTAAATTAAAATTACAAGCTTTCGAATAATGAACTAAAAAGCATAAAACAAGCCAAATTATAAAAAAAACTGAAATTACAAAAAGTAACTTGCACTAAAAAGTAAAAAACAAGACTTCAGTGAATAATTATATAGTAAAATTGAGCCTTACTTTTTAGTCTTTAGTTTAAAATTGAAAAAAACTCACCTGAATTAATTCGAAATTGGATATTTTTCCTCCCTTAAATCCCCATTGAGACTGTAAATGCATTTAAGTAAATCTCTTTCAGCTTTCAACCTTTCAATTAACTTTCAAAAATTGCCTCAAATCTGAAATTTCATTAAAAAATAATATTAATAATGAGCATAATAATGACACTAAAAAAAAATCAAAAATTTTATATACACAGAAGCACGGACATAAAAAAAGGGTAAAGAAAATGAGACGAGAGATGACAAAATAACATAAACGAAAAATATTACAATGAATAAATGAATGACAACAAAAGCCATACAAAGGAAAGGGTCATTTGATATTTTTTTTTTTTTAATAATATTTATCATATTATTTATTTCATCGAGTTGTTCAAAAACGTAAAAATTTATGGTTAAAACTCACCGGTGTACCATTATTATTATACAATGTGCGTAATGATCTTTCTTTCATCGCTTTATTATTTTATTTTTTTGAAGTAATTTTTTTTCTGCTTCTTTTAACTCATTTTTTAATATAATATTTAGTGGGTATATTGTTGATTATTATTATTTTTTTGTTGCCATTGTATTTTATTTATGATGATGGTTTTTTTAATGCAATAATATGGACTGGACAACTTCATTGCAATTTCATTTTTGTACTGTTGTTGTTGTGAATGGCTTTTTGGTTTAATGATCTTAATTGTTTAGAGAGGTCTTTCATGAAATTCATTTTTGTTTTTGTTGATTGACTTACTTAATTGGCTCAACAACCTTCAAATGAGGCCTTATTGATCGAGCTTTATAATAGAACCTGCACTAAGATGGAGGCCTAACCCCGTCTAAATGTACCAAAACGTACGGTAATCGGAGGCTACATCCAAATGTTTGATCGTTGAATCTAAAACGGAGTAAAATCTTCACTTCTTCTGAGAATACTCGTGTTAACTTTCATAAATGAATCATTTCCCTTTGATTGATACATTCCGGCCATAAAAGACACATTCAATCTAATTCTCAAAAATTTTCTCACTCGACATGAGCTTGACATGCATGACCCGATTTTAATTACAATTCAACGTTATAATTGCAAATACCTGACATTCTCAAGCATCCAAATTTATTATCGCAAAAAAAAACTTATTTAATCTAGATTGATGGCTTCATCAAGAATTTTTGATATTCTGCCCTAATTATTATTTATTATTATTTTCACTCCACATTAACCTCTGAATTAACTACTACATCAAATAAAAAGCATGGCAGTGGCATTTTTTTTACTCTTTCAAATTAAACATCTTTGTCTATCTCAATATCAAAAAAATCATAAACATAAAAAAAAACTTAATACAAATTATTTGAATATTAAATATTATTACGCACAGCATGGGGCACAGTCATGTATAATTAGCTATTTTATTTTAATTAAATTTTGAGTTGCGATCTCATTATATTTTAACATTCAACAAAAAAAAAAAATATAAAGTAAGAACATGTAAGTACACACACACACACAGACACACACACACACACACACAATAAAAAAACGATTAAATTTAACTTGATTCAAGCAAAACAAAGAGCAGATTTTAATTTTGTTTAATTTTTCCTTGTTTTTTTTTTTTTTTAATTCACATGAATACCATTTTATTCAAATTGAAAGAGTGCCCTCATCATAAAATGAAATAAAATAAAATGAGATGTTAACTGGTGTTTTTTTTATATAATTATTAAAATGAATGAATGTTCCTGCTTATCCACTCAAATTTTTATAATCAAATCAAGTATGATCAACTTTTTTTTATTCAATGGAGTCACTTTTGAGAAGAAAATTTCAATTCATCCTGATTTTATTTGAATTTTGATGCATTTTTATTATTTTTTTTTTACAAAAATTGCATGTCAAGTTATTTTTTTTGAATGCAATTTTCATTAAATTTAATCTTGTAAGCTCTTTACAAATTTTTGATGCTATGAAATACTGCTTTTATGCAATTTCAATTGTTAAATTTATTTTATTGAATGTAAAATGCACTTGCACTTGGATGAGTGTTATTTTATGTTTTTTTTTTCACTTTAATATAAAATTCAAGCAAAAAAATACGAAAACAAACATTTACACAAAACAAAAGCGAAAATCCTTAGACAATGTTTTGTAAGTCTGTTCTTGTACTTTTAATTTTTTTCTCTCCTCTAAGAAAAAAGTACAGAATTCGAAAATAAATCCTCCTTTTTGTTTTGCAAACAGAAAATCCAAACTCATAATAAAATACTTTTCTTAAGTTGCATTCTAAAAATATACAAAACACGAGGAAAACAATCGAAAAACAAGATGAAAAAAATGAAAAGAAAAAAACAGGAAATGGGATTATTTTGTACAGAGAATAAACAGAATCGCATTAAACTATGAAATATGTTGCATGTTCTATATGAAGGAAAAAAAAGAAATTTGGCATTCCTTCAAAAAATTTAAAAGGAAATTAAAAAGAGGATACAAAATGAATTAGAGGAGTGCATTTTCACAGGTAAAATTTAATAATTTTTTTGAAATAGTTTTCATATCATTATTTTTTCTTTCCTAAATGTTTTGCTTCTTTTGTATCACAAGCAGCCATTTAGCAGAGGCTTATCTGAGTAGGTTTTACAAGGGCACTACCACGGTCTCAATAAGTCCTAAATCGTTCGTGTGCAAGTTTGGGTTTGAAATGTAAAGATGATCCCTCTCTGTCGGAAGTATTTAAGTTAGTAAGAATTTCAAGAGCTCAACTCCTGAGGATTTAGAGGTAACCCCTAAAATTCAGGAGTTTACTCCTACTTTTCAGCAGTTAACTCCTAATATTCAGGAGTTTACTTCTGTAAGGGCTGGTGATGATCCCTTGAAACTAGGTGACGTTTATTGAAACTCTGCGGCGTGTTCAAAATAAATTTACAGAATTTGCAGTCTCTTTGGTCTTTAGTGGAACTATGTTTTGCTTCCATCCACGTCAACTGATTCATGTTCCAAATTTGGAAAAGAAAAGAAGTCATGGTCTTCAACTATTTGACTTAGATTGTCAGAAGGGTTTACCCACCCAAGCCACATATTATAGTGCTCTTTGTGTATTGTCACATAGTGACGCACCCCAAGCTCATTATTCAATCTAACTTCCTATGAAAAAGTGAATCAATCATGCCCTAAATAGATTCTTCTTTAACTAGAGATATAATCTTTAGGAAGCGGTAAATTAGTCTTATACCCATCTGGAGTTAGTCTAAAGGTTGAGCTCTACCAGTTCCCAATATATTAAATCTTTTTGATTCGAGACACCAGCAATCAATGACTTCGACTTACTGTCAGGTGAATTGATTGTCGTTAGCCCTTAAGTCAGCTCTGCTTTTAGGGTCCTGTCTGCTTGCTACTTTCACAAATGGAATGAAAAGCATTTCTGTACTTCACTGGTACTTCATCCATTTGTTAGACTTGATCCGTTAAACAATTGCTCCCTATGATTACCTTTTTTCCCCGATCGTTCTCCAGTTTGTGAACTTCAGCGCATTCTAATCCGCTTCGATGCGTTTTGGTTTAGATCGTTTAATACTTTGAAGACCGTCTGAATAGTTTTTGGATAAAGCAACCAACACTTCGACACTTAAATATTAAATCTCATCATTTAACAGTTAAATTAAAAGGTCAAATGATTCAGTAAAATTTCATTTCATTTCAATATTTCAGTTCATTTTAGTAAACAAAATCCGAAATTGTCATTTATTCTCATCGTAAAATTGAATGAAAATTTTGTTGTTTTGTTTATTGTTATTAATATTAAAATATATTCATTGAAATAAAATAAAATAAAATAAAATCAAATAAAAATGTACAACAAGAAAGAAATTACTATTTTTATGTAAATTCACTAAACTAAACATACATTCATATAAATTGTATTGTTTGAATTTTATTTTTATTATTATTTCAATTTTGAACCCACATTAGCTGATATACAAACAAAACAAAAATCCATTCACAGATTCAATTTAACTGAAATAGACAAAAAGAAAAAAAAAACAATATTGATGATCATTTGTATTTATGAAAATTACACTTGGGCTTGTTTTCTAAGTGAGTTAAAATGTGGAATTGAATTTTTCTATTGTCCTATTGTATGTTTTTTTGCATTATTATTTTATTTTAACTTTTATTTGAATTGATGTTTTACTGAATTGTAAAATCCCCTCAACATTGTATGAACTTATAAGAGATGTGATGAGACAACAAAAACTGTTTACGCCCTTGTATCAATTTTTTTCAATACAATAAGAGTCACGTGTTTCCAAAGAATTAAGTTTTATTATGAGTGTGTGGTCACCTAAATTTCTTCCTGTATGGATGGAAATAAATAATAATAAAATAAAATTCTATTCAACATCAAAGCACTTGAAAACATTGAATTGAGAGGAAATTCTTGATATGACATTTAAAATACAAAAAGAGAAATAAAACTGAACACTTATCAATATGAATTCTGATTTTGTTTTATTTTTAATATTAAAAAGGGCCACAAAAATTCCCTTTTATTCGATAAAATTTGAAAAGACAGAATCAGGTCAAGAGTTTCATTGAAGAGTGCATTTTCCTTTTCATATCGACTTATATAAAAAGATTGTTATCGAAAATATTGAAAGAAATTTCATGTGAATTTGTATTTCTATATATGTCATTTATAAAATTTATAAGAGGATTCTGAAAACGTCCTTGCAACACACAATTTTAAAAGAAATTATATTGAAACCTATTGACATTAACAACGATGACATTATACTTGACTCCAGTCATTGTGATATGGAAAAAATAGAAATTTAAAGAATCGACACATTTTCCATGATTTTTTTATTGTAATATTTTTCCCTGTTATTTATTATTATGAAGAAGTTTTTTCTTCTAGTAATAATAAAAGTAATAGGAATAATGTGCTTTAAGATGAGAAAAGTATGAGAATGCGTATAAAGTTTTTTTCTTTTCATTATGCACTGCTTGTTGCATTGTTGCAAGGAAAAGAAAGGAAAGAAAATTTCTATAGTTTATCGATAATGGAAAAGTAAAATAATGTGTAAAAGTAGATCAAGTGGTTTTTCTCTATTATTATGTTACAAGTTAAGTATGGCATAAAAAAGTATTAGTAGGTAAGTTTGATGCAGTGGAATAAGAAAAGAAAGGAAACGTGCTTTTAAATTACTGGAGTATTTAACGAATGGTGGTTATTAGGGTAAGTTGTACTTTTGAACATTCAAAATTCACTGTATCCATGTAATGCATATCTGATGATTTTTAAAAAAATTCCATTGAAATGAACGAATTGCACGAAAATTATCTGCCATATTAATGAAATATGAAAAATTAAAGAAAAGCAACAAAAACGGTAACTATGACAGTTACGTGAAAAAGCTGCAAAGTGATTTGCGAACCCCATTTCTTAAACAAAAGGCTGTTGTATCAGTACTCGTTTCAAATGATTGATGAAAATGCGGAAGAAATGTCTATTGATAAGTAAGCCAGTGCGAATGATGATACCGCTTGGTTTGCAGATAGCTCGGAATCAGAATCGGTTGGAGGAAACGTCAAATTCGTTATAAATGCCATCAAATGCCTCAAAGAAATGACAGTCTGCCTAGCCACTAACATTTCTCCAAATGCCCTTTTTGGTTGACATCATCGATGAATTTTGCTAATAATATATACAATTAAGGCAACAGTGAGACTAGCATTCACAACCAACAATCACACTAAAGAAAAATGTCAGCATCCAGGAAAGAATCCAAAATCAAACCCAATCTTTCGAATACATTTTTTTTTTTTGGCAATGGGATGAGAAAAAAATATTCCTAGAGCTTGTCCAAATAGCTTCAGATTACATCATCTCAGTACAAATTGTTGGGATGGTATTTGATACAACCAGTTCAAATACCGGCAAAGACCAAGGTGCTGCATCTCTTCTACAGCAAAAACTAGGCAAGAATTTGTTAATGCTTGCGTGTAGGCATCATGTGTATGAAGTGTGTCTCAAAACAGTCTCTTTTACCAATAAATTTATTTTAAAATTTCTAATTTATTAATCATATGGAGTTTAAGGCA